>JANHZU010001217.1:73931-92108 GCA_032468055.1 Acrochordus granulatus
GTCCTAGGTTCCTGGTTCAAGTGCCGGCCACTGGCCTAGTCACTCTTCAGGAGCCTGAACCAAACTAATCCCAACAGTCTTCAAAGAAGTCCCACCGCCATCCAGGCTAAAGGCCATTCATCAACAGGACTTCCATGAATTGATCCAACCCTTTTTTGCAGCCAGGTTCCAAGTTCCCTTCCAATCCTGACATTTTATGACTCTAAGAAGAGGAAAGATTTATGGCTGTGCCTGACCAGAGGTTCCAGAGTCAGGACAAACCACAAGGGGTTAAATTACAAGGAAGGAGACTTCTGTTGCGTATCAGAAAGAGTTTCTTAATGGGAATTTCTGTTTCAATGCAAAAAATGCTTCCTCTGGTGGTGGGATACTCCTTGTCCAGTGGATGGATGGCCGTCTTTCAGGGATCCGGAGGCAAAAGGTGAACTTCAGGATCTGGGTGATCTTTAATCTCTCTTCCAACCCTTGCTTTCTACGATTCCAATTAAGGCAGATGGGACCTTCTTTTCACCAATGCTGAAAGCTGCTGTGTTGGAAATGAAATGCTAGCCAAGAATTAATCTTTGCTCAGTTGTTCAGCCTATAGTAGATGTTTATTTCAAACTGAATGTTATTTTTGTTCCTGATTTATCTGTGAAGCAGAGACCACGCTTGCATCATAGGTGTCACTAATTTAAATTGCAGCAGCCTTATTTAATAAAGCCAGTTAGAAAATGATACGTTCAAGAAGATGGGCATCCTTCTGGAGAAATCATGATTTCAGAGCATCCATGCCTTTGGATCTTATCTTGTCTCCAGACTTTGGATGGTGTTTTCCCTAAGAAACTTAATTCTATGTACCCAACAGGCTAGATTTGTGACGGTGAGATGAGCTTTAATGGAGTTATTATGGTAATAACTCAGATAGTTATTGTTGTTGTCCATAAGGCCAGGATAATGATAGCATGGGCACCCAATTTGGGTCACCTGGAGGCCCATTCCTGGATTTCTGGATCATGTTGAAGGCCATACTCTGAAAATGGAAGGTCTATGGCCCTGTTTGGGAGGAAGTTTTGTAGTCGTGAGAGTTGCAAAGCATACCTTACATAGAGTCATAGGACCAGAAAGGACCTTGGAAGTCTTCTAGTCCAACCCTTGCCCAAGGCAGGAGTCCTTATACCATCCTGGGCAAATGGTACTCCAATCATTTCTTGAAAACCTCCAGTGAGGGAACACCCACAACTCCAGGAGGCAAACTGCTCCATTGATTAATTGTTCTCACTGTCAGGACATTTCTCCTTATTTCCAGGTTGGATCTCCGTCTGCTGAGCTTCCACCATTGCTTCTTGTCTTGCCCTAAGACTTGTCTTGTCTTCTCTAAGGAGAATAAATCAAGGCCCTCTTTCCCGTGAAGCCCTTCAAGTATTGGAAGATGCTATCAGGTCTCCCCTAAGCTTTCTCTTTGTTACGCTAGACGTATCTAGTTCTCTTAGCTGTTCGTCCTATGATTTAGCCTCCAGACCCCTAACCATCTTTGTGCATACCTGCATGGCTTTTCTGGGCTGACAGCACTGGACAGTCCCATCTAAGTTGCCATTTTGAATTAAGTAACAGTCTGACTCACACATACCACGGAGATTAGCCTCCTGACTATAGCAAGATGAATCTGTAAACAAGCAGACTCAGTGATCTGTTTGTGCTGCCAAGATCTGTACATCATCCAAATCATATCATGTCATTGTTTTTGTTCTTTCTGACAGGGTTGTGAGGCTAGCCTCACTGTTGGGACCTGTAAGCCAGGGTTTCATGGCTTAGCATGACTTCTAAGCCGAACTAACTGTGCCTTGTTCAGGGAAATATGATTTTAGAAAACTGAAAAGCATGTCTGCCTTTTCAGTGATTGAACCTGATGTTTGCATGTGTTTGCACTGATGCTGAAAGGCTGGCTTTTTTGAGCCTGCATTGCCACTGTGAAAAAATAAAATCTCCAGGTTTGTTAGCAAAGAAACAAACAAACCTGTGAGTCTGATGCTTCACATGGCTGCCAAAATTGCACCTAATATACCTTGTCTACAACAATCATGGACTCCGCAAATATAAACCAACATCTCTTGCTGGATACCAATGTACTGTTTCTGGGTATGGAAGGTTTCATCATGGGATCATCATGTCTTTTCTCACAGCACATGAGAGGCTCTCTTTGTAATCTTTGTAGATCCTCTGATCTCTTGGAAAGTTGCTATTCTGGGCACTGGTGACCTTAAAATGGTATGCATTTGGATACCACCTTCTGCCACCCAGAATGTGGTAGTCTATTAGTTGCAGATAATGGGCCACCAGCTGTGCTTGGTGGAGCTGGAAGAGGCGGAAGTGAGAGCTGAATCAAAGCATCAGATGGTTTGTGAACTGGAAAGCATTGTGGTGTTGTGCTCATGAACAGAATGGCAAAAAACAACAATACAAGATCAGATGTTCCAAGCAGGAAAATACATTCAGACTTAAAACAGGAGAACAGTGAGCCAAAAGAAGGCCAAGCTAAAAAAACGATGTTCCATTTCATGCAAGTTATGTGGATGAAAGGAGGAGGGTTTGTTTTTGTGCACATTACACGAGGGGGTTGATGTGTATCAAGCTGAGTTGAAATGTGCTGGACAATTCCTGTGGGTAATTTCCAGTGTATTCTGCAGCCTGACACGATGCATACTTTTGATATCCAGATCAGAGCAAGTACAAATGCTACTCAATTCAGTTAGAAGAAAATATAGCTTGAAGTTATTTATTAAACAACCCTTAAACCAAAAGCAATTACAAATAGCCCTTAATTTATGGCCACTTGTGTAGGCTAGCAATTAAATCTGTTATCCAGAACCTGCATAGCAGAGATTGGGTCAAGTGAAATATGGGAATGCTGTGATTTGCCCATTTTTTGAAAAATTTCTACAGAGCCACTAGTTTTGCACAGATCTTCCCCTAAATGGACTCAAACCACTCGGAAGATTTTACTTTATAATTAATAGTCAACTCAATTTTTAAAAAATCCAGGTGGTGTTTTAGAACATAAGCAGTGCCATGCTGGATTGGACCCCTGGCCCATCTAGCCTAGCAATCTGTTCTCCCAATGGCCAACCAACTGCCCAAGGAAGCCTACAAAGCCCAGAAGCCATCAAGACCATTGGCCATTGCCTTCAAGACCAAGAATCATTGATTTAAGGACTTCCATAAATTGGTCCACCTCTTTTTTGAAGCCAGCCAAGTTGGTAGCCAGCATTACATTCTGTGGGAGCAAACTCCAAAGTTGAATTATGCATTGGGCAAAAAACATTTCTTTTTGTCTCTCCTAATTCTTCTAGGATTCAATCTCATTAGGTGACCTCTGGTTGTAGTATTTTGGGCAAAAATATAAAGATAAGGCCAGATATGCCATAACAAGTCACAATCACCACGATGGGGCCCATAGAAAAGCCAGATCTTCAAGGTTTTTCAAAGGAGAACAAGCTTTGCCATGATGCAATTCCACAGGATGGTCCCAGACAAGGTGCATCTCTGAACCCCTACATTAGTGAAATACTGCTTCAGTAATGACAGCTGGAATATGCACATCATCCCATATCTTAGCGGAAACACAGACACAAACAAAGAAAGGTAGTCTTATAGGCCTCCATGCTCCAAGCTATTAAGGTTTTATAAATAACAATCAGCATCTACGATTGTATCTGAAAGATAAGGAGTAACCAGCGAAGCTTGCAAAGCAGGGACTGGTATACATTCTGGACCAGTTGAAGCCTCTTCAAGGGCTGCCCCACGCCGAGTGCATTGCAGTAGTCCAAATGAAAGATGGCTGAGGTCTGAGTGATTGTGAGAAAGACATCCCAATCCAGAAACAGGCAGAACTGATGATCCCCAAACATCCTTGGTTGCCACTGGCCCTTTAGGGATGTTCTCACACTGCCCTCTTTACAACAAGAAGGACTTCTTCTAAAACGACTTAATGACTGGGAGCTGCGATTAGTAAGTCGACAGTGTCTCTGCTCCCATCTTCACAATCTGAACTGCAGCCCAGCCAAAAGAAAATGGTCTGAGCTATCGAAAGAGAGAGAGAGAGAGACACGAAGAGAAAGACAAGTCTGAACGCTGCAGTGTGGGATCGATCCAGATCCACCAGCAGAAGTCACCTCCCTCCACGTTGGAATAGATCTCATCGACCTACTCACGCTCGGCTGACGGGTTATTATCCTTAAAAACTTATTGCTCAGCGAAACCCACTTCAGTTCCTGCTTGGTAACTGAATCCTGAGTTACGGCTGAACCTGGAGTGAACGAGGCTAAGGATTCCTCCTCCTGAGTTTTCTTCAAGCCCTCAATAACTTTGGGAGCAAAGCAATAGGAAAGCCTCCCAGCGAACATGTCTCACTGCCCCGAATGCTCGTAAAGCATAAAACGAAACTGCGGAACTTGTTAGCAGGTGCTATTTCTCCAAGTCCATGTCTGCCACCCCAATTACCTCCGGATAGGAATCACATCTGAAGGTGCTGCTCCGTTCTCCAACCTGGTAAGATTATTCCCAAGTTCTAATTCATAAAAGGAAAGCTGTGGATATCAACCACCGGCTCAGGGAGGAAAGGGAATAGCAGTTTCTTCTTATCTCGCAACAGCGCTCACCCTTTCGATGAGTGACTAGAGTGAAAATGCCCAAACCCTTCAGCTGGATTTGCACGGACAGTGGGAACCGCAATTTTTTTTTTAAGTGATATTTATCTCGAGTCGCAAAAGGAGGGAAATTCTTCTGCAGTTGCGAAGCCATTCTCAATTGATTTGGTCGGAAAGGGAATGCATTTTGATTTTTTCCCCCATTCAGACGTAAGTGGACGTAAGTGGGGGAATTTTCAGGAGCGGAATAGGGGCGCTTATCCCTTAATTACAAAGGCATGGAGAGCTGGACAGAAAACATTTTATAACCATTTTAAGAAAAATCCTGAAGCTGGACGAAGGCAAGTGTTCTTCGAGTTCAGCATCCTGTCTTGCACTGGCCAACTGAAGTGTATGTAGGACTTGACTATAGATGATGCAATGTTCCCCACATTCCCAGAGCACCCTAGAATTCCCCACATACAATATATGGTTTTAAAAAATAATTGCCAACGTTTGTACAGTCATAAAAATTATTTATACGATTTTCAAGTCCTGAGATTCACACAAAAATGCCAACACAGTCCATGACAACTTGAACAAGTCCTTAGAAATCTCTCAAATTCCGACTATTTTGTAGGAGACCTGGATGAGGTCATCTGTCATCATTTCACTCACTCTCTCTCTCTTGACTTACAACCACAATCGGGACTGGAACTTCCAACCCTGACTGATGTGGTCGTTCAGTGAGTCGTGCCCAATTTTACAACTTCTTTTTGCTACAGTCCTTAGGGATCCAGCTTCCCCGTTTAACTTTGCTGAGAAAGTCCCAAATGGTGAGCACATGACCTTGGGATGCTGCAACTGTTGTAAATACACGTCAGTTGCCAAACGTCTGAATTTTGATAACATGACTGTGAGAATGCTGTGATGGCCATAAGTGCAAGGACGAGTTGTAAGTCATTTTTTCCAGCATCATCATGATTTCAAATGGTTGTTAAACAAATGGTCCTAAGTCTATGTAGATGTATACACATGTGCACACATACACTCATGCACACATGTGCAAACACACCCTACTTGATGTCAGCTCTGGTCAGGATATAGGAGCAGCAGAGATTTCAGAAATGCTTTTTATTGTTGTAGGTTACAATTACAGAATCTTGAAAGCCAGACAAATATACCTTTGAATTTCCTTCTTTTTGAAAGAAAGGATCCTTCAGAATAATCTCTTTCACGCCTTTATGGTGACTTAGTTTGATATTGCCAACATGCTAAGCTGGGTGAAAGTAGGTTAATATTTAGATGGGAGACCTCGAAGAAATCCCAAGTTTTTAGCTAAACTGAGAAGTATTTTTAAAAAATGGAAGAAGGCCATGGCAAACCACTTCCATGTTGTCCTATGGAAAACCCTCATGGATTAGCATCCCAACTCAAGGTCTACGCAAGGAAGCCTTCACATTTCCTTCACTATTTACTCCAACTGCACGGAATTTACTGGGAGCAGAGCTAAACCTGTACAAGTTACTGCCCACCAGTTGGGATGATGCTTCCTTATTTCTTTCAACATGACATAAAAGGCCATTTATAAAATTGAAAAAGACATGGAAAGCAAGAAAGGGAGGAGGAAAAAAAAATGAAGAACTGCTCTGTTGCAGAAAGTGCATCTTTTTCAACTCTGATATTCAGAAGAGAACTTCTTCTGTGAGCTGTCGGAGGAATTGTCAGCAAAGTCTCCTTCCTAATTAATGAACTTTAAAAATGCTGCCTGTGGAACCATTTAAACTTTGATGCATAAAGCTGACAGCAAAACTGGATGTTTATTAGCAGCCATTCTCAGATGCATCCCAGCTGGGTTGTTTTGTGTGGCTTAACAGATGAAGAAACAAAGTTGTTCAGCATTTAATTGTGGTTCTGCAGGTGATCTCCTTTAATAACTACAGTTCCTGTAGCGTCTTATACCCCAATCCATGGAAATGTTTACAAAATCTCTTAGAAGGTGGTTGTGATTGCTGAGATTTCCATAGAGGCTAACAGTCTGTTGATTGATTTGATTGCTTATATGCCCTTGAATCAATGTCGACTCTTGATTATTTGATTGATTGTGCAACACAAAATCAATATTGACTCCTAACAATTATATAGGTAGGCCTTTTAGAGACTGATCCATCCCCAGTTTAGCCTTTCTGATCTTCCAATGGTGCATGCATTGATGCTGTAATTGAGCCTACCACCTTGACGAGGCTCCTCCTCCTCTTCTTCTTTCTATCTTTCCCAGCATTCCCCACTTTTCCAAGGACCCGGGTCTTCACATGATGTGTCCAAAGTAGGACAATTTATGTCTCAAGTCATAACTTGGAGTTGATTTGTTTGATGCGTTGTTTCTTAACCTTGATAAATTTAAGATGGGTGGACTTCAACTCCCAGAATTCTCCAGTCATATGGACTTTAGACACACACATGAAGAAATACTGCTGTACATCATCTATGTATATTCTTATTAATCCAGATCATGATTAGTAGCAAAATCGCATAAAATGCAGAACTTTCTCAAAAAGGCAGCTGGATTTTTATTAGTAGATGTAACTGGAAAAGTTTCATCTCCTATCCAGGAGACTTTCTGAGTCCATGTGGAGTGAAGAGGTGGCAAGAATATATATGTTTTTCAAAAGGCAGGATACAGGACACAAACCAGAGAGTTTTCTCCTAACCAGCTAAGCAACAAAGATTTTGAGAACAGTTTTGCCCTAAAGGATCAGCACGATAACACATCGGAGGAAGCTGAAAAATATTTTTTGCAGATGAGTTAAAGCAACATTGTAAACAGGAGACAATTGAAATCTGGTTCCCTCCCTATTGAGTGTAGGATTTAACGTGTTTATATAAATAGATTATTTGATTCCTCTTGAAAGCCTGCACTAAATGATTGACATCTCAGGCCTAGGATGAGGCTCAGCACTACAGGAATTCCAGCGCCACCCTCTAGCATGATAACCCTTGAAATGTGGCTTGGCTGGGCACTTCTGCCTGATTGCTGTTCTCAGGAGCTCTCTTTTCTGTGGCAGGATAATGTATTAATTTTCAAACCAGGAGGAAATCTTCGCAGAGAAACATAGTGATGAACACTATCCTCAAGAAGAGTCAAGAGATAATGTAATGAACCCTAAATCCTTCCACAACAACTGAAGTTGCAAAAGACAGACTGATAGTAATTCAGTTCAGTAATGCTCATTAACCAAGAGAACATAATGAATAAAGCACAGGGACACATGCACACACACGTACTTCCATAAATCTCAACCTCCTGCCGAGACCCGAATTATAGTGTTCTTTAGCAAGGATGATTATGAGAAGAGATTGGTTCCTTCTACCTGACAAAATCCACAAGGACAGTTTAGCTCAGCACTGCACATGTTTTCTATGCAAAAGGATTTCAAATTCAATGTCAAATTTGCAAGCATATCAACCACTGCCGAGCACAATAAGCAGTGCATAGTCTGCTAAATGAGAACCATACTTCAGTTTCATCTCCGTGCGATAATCAGACACCCAACATTTCAGGTTACACATCTCTCCACAGGTGTGATTTACAAGATAAAGAGAGTAGCCATGATGATGCAATAGAAGCTCTATCTATTTTTTATGTGCACCGTAGACATCCCTGGTGCCTCTGAGATTGTTCCTTACGTTTTACAGCCTCCCTTCACAAAGAACCAATTGTCTGGGTAATAATGTACTTAAATAGTGAAAGCAACCAGGGGTTGTCTGTGCATGTTTGTGTCTGTGTGTTGCATACTAATTTGTTGGAATTTGATGCTTCTTGACTAGTCCAAATGAATCCACACATTTAAATTGTACAATGACTTTCTCACTCATTCTGAAGAGGCTGTAAATTGTCTATACAAATGCAGATAGTCGTATATAGACTTCTTCCTTATAAGGAGAGTTGGAGGTGACATTGTTTTTTCACCAATGAGTTAGTCTGACAACTAGGAAAGCTGAGAAATAGATAAGGGGAAGAGACTTCACAGTCCCTGTGTCTGGTCTATTGTTAATAAAATAAGTCTCCGTGTTTAAGAGATGAAAGAAATCCTCCTGCTCTTCCTGGTGTTAGGATTGTGTTAGGGTGTCTTCAGCAGCCAACAACCCAGACAATCAATCAATCAGAAAACAATACCCTAATTAAAGAATTATCAAGAAGGAACCCCCCCCAACACTGGCAGGGCAAGTTCTTGTAGCAAACCCCACACTCATTCACACTGATGATGCTACCTACTCAGGTAATGAAATGTCTGCAAGCAAACAACCAAGCTTAGAGAGCACCAAGGACTCCCCAAAAACAGCCCACCCCAAAACATCCTATGAGTAAGAGCAATTCACTAGCTTAATTAGTTATTAGGGTGGTGATCTCCCTTTATTAAATGAAGGCCAGATACCCATGTGTTCTAGACTGAGGAACAGTCTAGATCTTTCCAAATTTGTGATTTCATGATGTCATCATCAGAAGGGCTGGACTATGCCACCTGTATGATGATTTTCCACACACCTTCTATGTGTGAGTGGAGTTGTGCGTGTGTGTCCCTTTCTGTTTCTCATCCATAAATGTTTTCTTTTTTGGTACTCAGCTTCTCAGGACTCAATGTGGCATTGTCCAGGTCCATGATTATTCAGATACTTTATTGGACAAGCATGATTAGACATGCATGGAATTTGACTCCGGTACATCAGTTCTCAGTGTAACTGCAAGACAACAGTGAATAAAATAATAACATAAACAAATAAATGAAATTATGTATTCAACAGTAAAATGTGCATCCACAATGTACCGTCAGTAGAAAAGGAAATATAGGAAAATGTAGGATTAGAACCACAATCTACTGATAAGTATACATATTAGACAGAACTTCTGAATTAATTTAGAATTCCTTGCACTCTAGTAATCACTGTGTCCTATCATATAACATGAGTTAAGTATTCACCTGAATGATGGCATGGAGGAAAAAAACTATCCCTGTGTCTGGCTGTTTTGGTGTGCAATGCCATACAGCATCATCCAGAGGAGATTGGTTCAGAATTTATGTCTGGGGCGTGAGGAGCCTGCAGATATCTTTTCCTCCCTTCTCTTGGCTTTCTCAATATACAGGTCCTCCATGCAGGGCCGGGTAGTTGCCATTTTTATTTCTGCAGTCCTGACTGTTGGTTGGAGTCTGCACCTGACCTGCATGGTTTCTGCACCAGAGCAGACCGTTATAGAGATACGAAGGACAGACTCAGTGATGCCTCTGTAGAACCGTATCAGCAGCTCTTTTGGGCAGGTTGAACTTCTTGAGCTGGCGCAGGACGTACATCTCCCGTTGGGCCTTCTTAATGATGGTACTAATGGTAGACATCCATTTCAAGTCTTGGGAGATTATAGAGCCCAGAAACTTGAAGACTGTACTGCTGATACCGTGTTGTTGAATATGGTAAGAGGGGGTGATGTTGGAGGACTCTTCCTAAAATCCACTGCCATCTCCACAGTTTTGAACATATACAGCTCCAAGTTGTTTCACCACAGGGCCAGCTGTTCAGCCTCCCATCTGTATGCAGAGTCATCTCCATCTCTAATGAGTCCAATGACTGTTGTGCCATCTGTAGACTTCACAATTTTTAACAGAGGGGTCCCCAGAGGTGCAGTCATTGGTGGAGAGGGAAAAGAGCAGCAGAGAGAGCACACAGCCCTGAGGAGCTCCAGTGCTACTTGTCAGAATACTGGATGTAATTTCCCTTAGACTAACCTGCTGCTTCTTGTCTGTCAGGAAGCTGGTTATCAAGATAAAATAAGCAGAAGTTACTTGGGCAAATCGAACTATCAGATCATGGGCTGAATAAGATTCAGTTTGTCAAGGCTGAGTGGAAGAAACAAGATAAATGGAAAAGCAGAGGTGGTGAGGAGGAGGAGGAGGAGGGGTGACATTTTGGGTTGCATGAGTGCGCTTGAAGACAACCAATGCTCCTCCAGTGGGCTATAGCAAAAGGAGTGCATGATTTATTCTGGGCATAACATATTTTAACAGAGACAGCTCACAAGCTGTCTATAGCCCAGCATGGCTTGCAGTTAACCTCCCTTGAGACGTCCTCCAACCTTCAAAATGGCTTTTCACACAACTCTGCTGGGATTCTCCCTTTGATTATCCCATGGACATTGATAATTTTATCCTGACATTTTCAGAAACGGACGAGCTAAGTGTGTGGGTGGCAGTGATGCAGATATTTCCTGTTAGTTATGCTGAGAAAGTAACTTCATTTCCGAGTTTTTACGCAAGTATATGTGAATGCATCTGTATACTAGAAGAAAACCAATGAAGAGAAAAACCAACCTTTGACTTTGAGATCTGAGGACTGGATTGGACTTGGCTGGAGAAATGCAGTACAGTAGTTTTTTTTTAAATGTACAGTTCTCTACATTTGACAATTTGTTATGTGTTAGATTAAAATTAAGAGAAGACTCCATTATGAATATTGGTTTGTTCAGAATGTAGATGATTCGTGTGTGATGGTATTTTAAAGGTTGGTATTCCTTATTTTAACTTAGAGAGAGATTGGTGTACAGTATTATGTTATTACCTCTGAACTAAAAAAAGTCAGAGGTCATGTTTGTCATTTGCTTGATGTGGTTTTTGTCACTCTTTAAATCTGTCCTTTCATTCCCTTTCCCTCTTTCCTTGAATGTTTCTTTGTATTTTAATGTTTGTTTTCAAAATTTAATCAAGATATTATTTACACGGTGAATACATACATATACATATAAAGAAAACTTGGCACACGTGTGTATATTAGCACATAGGTAGGCCTGAAATGCCTTAATTGCTGTTCATTTCTGAGCAAATTATTTTTGCACAGATGTGCTGAAAGTTACAGAAGACTAGAAAATGGCTGAAATTCAGCAGGGTGACTGTTGTGATCCAGGGAAATCAATACCACGTCACGTCATTTTGCACATCTCCTTTAGTGTGATGACCAGGTGAATCACTTCCAAATTGAATCATCTTATTAATGGATCCAAGACAAAGTGTGGGCAAGATAGAGACAGACAGACAGACAAACGGACAGAGAAATAGTGACAGAGAGGGAGAGGGAGACTGAAATAAGATAGATAGATAGATAGATAAAGAGAAATATCTATTCTAGTACTATACCTATGTACTATATCTAGTACATAGTACTAGATATAGTATATAGTAGTACTATAAGTACTACTATAATAGTACTACATAGTAGTACTATAAGTACTCCTAATAGTACTACTATTATAGTACATAATAGTACTATACCTATGTACTATATCTACATAGGTATAGAGGTACAGATAGATATAGATATAAGAGACAGACTCACACCTTCATGGTTCTTTGAGAGAGGATAATGCACAAACTAATTTTGGAATCCATCTAAAATTTGGAAACTGAGCAAAATGAAATTGATCAACACATCTTTGTTCTTGGAGAAGGAAATGGCAACCCACTCCGGTATCCTTGCCAAGAAAACCCCATGGACAGTATCAAAAGGCTATAAGTATTAGCCAGTCCTCCTTAAAGCAAAAGTGGAAAAACCAAGAAGTGAATTTGGGAAATTTTTAAACAAAATATTTCCTCTACTCCAAAGCTACAGCTGGAAGTAGCAATACAGGCAGGCTTTCAATCCAGAATTTGGCTCACAGAATACAGCATGTGCCACCAGCAGTTAGCAGCCAACACAAAGGACCTATAACACATCCAGTAGACTCACTCACCTGATCAGGCCTAACATGGCTTTAAGATTGACACCATCAAGAGGATGCTGAAAAGCCAGGTCCACAGGAAACCCTGATGCCCTCAACAGCCCCTGACGCGGTGGTGACACTGTCCAGGCAGAAGATTCAATTACAATTCAATTGGCCTCTCACAGCAGAGCTGTCTTGTCACCATCTGCTTTTCTACCCAGTAGCTTTCTTGACAAATGAGTGAACTGGGAGAGGCAGTGATACTCATCAGTTGCCAGCAGGATACAGTTGAGGCTTGGCTTGGCTTGGCTTCAGCATCAGCTTCCAAATTAAACACCTCTTTGTTCTGAGCACCAGGATGGTTTCTGTTTGGCCACATGGTTCTCCTTGCCCCTGCCTTGCTTTGTTGCAGAATCACCGTTGCCCAACCAGCTCAGCCAACCAGACTGCTGACTCCTGGTGCTTCGAAAGTCTGCAAACCTGAGAGTAGCAAAACTCTTTTAGTGGCCAAGGAATCTGGGGGTTGTGTTGAATGCCACCTTTCATTCTGCCGCAGGTTGACAACCGTTGCCTTTTGCAACGGTAAAACGAAAAAAAGCAGCAGGCAAGGCATGCTTTAATAGATCAACTGGGATAAGGGAAAATAGCTGCCCTGGGATTGATTTGTCTTCTCTTGGCTTGTAATTAAAATCTGAAAAATCTCTCCTTTGTAATGAGAAGATACTCAGGAGATGCCTCTTACACATTCCACTGCTAAAGAGTTCATCTCTGCTACTGGAAACCATTATCTGTGAGTCATACAGATGTCAAGAAATCCATAGAAAGTACAGGCATCCCTTTAAAACTGGAAAGTAAAAGCCATTTACTCAGGCTTTGATGTGTTAGGTCTTAATATCAAGTCTGATGATGCTTCCAGCAAATGATTTTGCTGGAATAAGCAGCTATAAGCATGGGGTGGAAATGTGTGCATGTGTGTTTCTGCCATAATGGCTTGTGACTGAGTTTACTATTCAGAACTCGACTTCTTATTAAAATCATGACCTGCATAGCCAAAGCTGAGAATCCAAGCTGTAAACTAAGATGTCTCCCTATGTTTCTACATTTCCACAACAGCTTGATTAACTCAGTATATCTCAGCCTCCATCTCTCATTTGTGATCTGGGTATATTTGTACTCTCGTGGCAGAGATGTTGTGTGCAGAACATGCACTCTTTGTACAAACAAGGAATGAACCGTTTGGTTAGTTCACATTACCTTCCATGTAAAGGTTTTAGACCTCAAGTATTTTGTCTCTCTTTTATGAAAACATCTGCAACCACTGGTAGCATCATACAGTGGGGGGAAATCCTTTTTCACCCATTTACGTTATTCACACTCAGTAGGGAGACAGCAATTTCCACCTTGGAGTAGAATTCCAAGACGTTTTAAAGAATATTAAAGACGAGAAGCACGTAAAAAGAAAAGGAGGCAATCTCTGAACTCACATACAAACACAGCTGTCTTAACCATGTCTGTATTTGCACAAGATACTCAACCTGGTTGACTCAGTGAATCAGTTTTTGGGTTTTCCAATATACTCAATGACATATTAACCGGATAGGCTGGGTTTGCCAGAACATTAAATCACTAAAATCAAACACAAGTCAACCTTAAGTAAGCTTGACACACGAAACTGAATGAATCTGCTGGCAAGTTTTATTAACCTGGTTATAGAATGGATGAATATGGGCTTCAGTCAAGATTCAGGCTTTGAAGAGCTAAGTACTTAAAGCCCTTTGCATGGGTGGACAGGTGTCCGATTAAGTGATGCTCACATTTCGTTTTTGAAGGCCAATTTTTGAAGGAATTGGCAAATACTGATATCTTACAAATGTATGCAGTCATATCATCCACCCTCCCTGCCTTTTGTTTTCTTAAAATTCTTCAATACAGCTGAAGATGGAGGCAGTTCACACATCTCCAGGGTCTTTCTGAAGGTAGTGATGTAATGGACGTAAAGACACGCATTGAGTTTGTCAGAAGTCCCTTTGACATTCCCTTATGATGGTAGATCACTGCTTAACAACCCAAGAACTTCAGAAGAGCCCCATAGTAGGATCAGGCCCATAGTAGGATCAGGCCCAAAGTCCATCTAGACTAGCCTTCTATGTCCCCCAGTGCTCATTTGGGTGAAAGTTTTATTTTATTATTTTAAATATTATTTCTGAATATTATTTTAGAAAGTCACACGTGTAGTTTGGAGTTCAAGAGCTGTTTCTGACTCTCCCTTTCCAGCATAAAGAAGTAGTAAAACAAAAGAAGTAATAAAGCTCAAGAAGTAGTAAACAGCCATCAAAATGAGTAACTATTGATTGTCTGATCTTCCAGGGACCAGACTCCATTGAAACCCTCCAAACTGGCTTCCATCCCAACAACTGTTGGCAGCAAATTCCACCACCGAATTAGAGCATTTTATGCAAAAAAGGATTTCCTTTTGTCGTGAATCTCCCTCTATTTTGATTGATGACACTAACATTGTGAGAAATGGAGGAAAATCTCTTATTCCATGTTATTTATAAGGTGAATTATTTCTCTTCTTTTGTTCCAAAGAGCTTTTCTAAAATGTAGAATGTAGCTTCCTATCAGTTCAGGCCAAGGATGGGCAGCCTCTGAGCGGCTAAAGACCACCCTCACAGATGGGGAGAGGGAGTGAAAACATCTTAGTGAGCTTTACTACTTAAGAGGACTCAGTTAATTCCTGTTTTTTGTTTAATGGAGATTATGGTTCATCACTCAGTCAGCCAGATGTTCAGACTGGACTTGGCATTTCTGTCCACCTCTCGAGTCCTTCCCAAGCACCTAGGATAGGCAGATGTTTTTTGGTGGTGTGAAAGGTAACATCACAGGACATAAGTTGTTCCAAGTAAAGCTGCCTTTTGCAACTGACCAACTGGGATCGACACCAATCATTATTGGTACCACCTTTGGTTTCTTTTGCCAGGTCTTTTTATTCTGTGATTTTCTCCAGTTCTTTCTCTTCTCTTCTGCTGTCTCCAGGTACTGCCACAGCCATTATTATTATTATTTTTAAACTCTGAATTATCTTTTAGGCTTTGTGGTATGATTTTCATGTCTTTTCTGTCTCAGTAAATATTCTGGTCAACTTTCAGTGGGTCTGGGGGCTTTCAGGAAAGAGTTCAGAGTTGTTGAAGTGATGAAACAATCTTCCTCAACTTGGGCACTCTTTAGAAGTTAAGACTTAACTCTCATAATCCTCAAAACTGCTGGGCCATTTCTGAGAATTTGATGGGATGAAGACCACCCTTCTGATAGCTGCAAAGGTTAGGAGAAGTTGTCCTAAGGGTTCAGATTGTCCATTTTTGGTGGGATTATGCTAAACGACATCTCCAAAAACATGTTGATCAGGCTTCTTCTATTGATCTCATAGATTTGTTAGTAGAAATGGTCCAACCTAAGTTCTAAATTGTCTTCTGAGGTCCTTGGTGCACTTCTAGTTCCTTTTTCCATTTGGAATCTAGTTTCTTAGAGGCTCGAATTGCTGCCTAGAATTCTGGATAAACTTGTTGTTAATGATGGATCTTTGTCCTCCTTGATTTGTCTAGATTATCTCTCATCAGCCTACAAGAAAGGGGTTGAGCTGAAGCTTTAGGCACTATGATTTATCAGCCCAATATCTGGTTTCACTTGAAATCAAAAGAGCCATGATAGAAGCAGGAGGTATGAGTCGGTGAGGGCTGTGGTCTGTTTGGTAGATTCTTCATTCCAGCTAATTACCTACTCAGTATCTTGTACATATTGTACTAGACTGACTTTTCTCCATCTGAAATTAAAGCTTTGCCATCCATATTAATGGACAGGAGCTACAGCAGGAACCCAAAACAAAGCCATTTGTGCGCTTACTAATGGGGAAAATTGAACCAGCTATGGGTGCATTTCTCTGCTATTTTATTCAGCTTGGCATAGGATCTAATAACTCCATTGTTATCCAAGTTTCTTGACAGATCTGATCAGCAGAATACTGGTTGCTTCTGGCTGGCATTCCTTGCCATTCTTTTATGTGAAGTTGTGCTCCATCGCTGCTAAGGTCCAGAGTTCTGGTCACCAACTGTACACATCTGTTTGCCTTCTGTGACAGAAATGCCCTTTCAATTTAATATTACCTAAGAACTTTATCTCTCTTATCTTTTGCTTATGGATTTGTGTATTTGTGATTCGAAAAGGGCAACTGATCGCCGACTGTCAGTGAAGTTTACAATTACCGTATGGAACTTCTGAGGCCAGTGATTGGACTTGGCAGCCACACCCTTAAGTGTAGGAAGCTCCAGTTGGTTAACCTGGTTTGGTTTTGTTGTTTTAAAAACCTCAAGAACCAGGCTAGAAGTCAATTGCCATGCAAGCTTTTAAAACTTTGGGACCCTTTTGCTAGATTTGATCCTTATATTTTGTTTTATCCTTGCTTCTTATTCCGTATGTTTTGGATAGCTTTTGCTATTTTTAGCAGAATGAAGCTCTCTTTGATTTCCTATGGAGCGGAGTCCTTGAGATTTCCATAAGAGCTTCAGTGAGCTTCTGGAAGAGCTACTGAGGCTTTCAAAAAAAGTTGTGGAGATTTCAGTATCCGATTCAGATAGGTTGATCATCCTGCTGTTCATCAATCATTATAGCTAAGAGCAGACTGTCCTGGACTAGATCCATCTTCAAGAACATTATAGACATTGAAGGAGGACAGATCTGGAGATTACCAGGCTATTCTACCTACTCTTGCTTCCTCTATTCTGGATTTTATAAAGTTTTTGTTCTTTGATGAGACTGATTGAGTTCATGCTACACACTAATCCAAGGGTATCCGACCTTGGCAACTTTAAGAGATGTGAACTTCAACTCCCAGAATTCCTTAGCCAACTATTCTATGATATGCTGATTGAGGAATTCTTGGAATTGAAGTTCATACCTCTCAAAGTTGCCAAGTTTGAAGAGGCCTGCACTAATCCCAAGAAATTGAGTTCACAAGCTACATTTGTTATATATAACACAATAAGGACAAACAACCTGTTTTATGACTTGACCTGATTGCACAAAATGCAGAGGCAATATCTGGGTTCTACAATGTGTTGCACCACAACTATCCATTTTTTCATGAATATCGTCATTGTGTCAATTCTAAAAGCGGATTGCTCTGATTTTTCTCCTTTAAATACAGTACATTCCTATAATCTCAATGGAAGAGAATATCGGTAGCTGGGATTGGAACTATGCAGTCCTCAGTGAATTCTGACCTTGTTTGCAGACATTTAATTACCCAACTAGGTAACATCATCAATATCAGTGAGTGTGGGATTTGCTCCCCGATTACATGCAGTACCTTGCCCTGCCAGTGTTGGTGGAGTGTGGATTTCTTTTTGGTAGTTCTTTGATGAGGGTGTCGTTGTCTGATGTTAATCCAGTTAATCTACCAAGAAGAAAAGTTCAAGCAAGCTCAGGCAGCACCAAGGGCTCCACAATTCCTAAAAAGGTAAAGTTAGTCATGTCCAACTCTAGGGGGCGGTGCTCACCTCCGTTTCATAGTTGCTTCCATGATCATGTGGCTGGCATGATTATACACCGAGGCGCGTGGCATGCTCTTATCTTCCCACTAATGTTTTGTTGTTGTTCAGTCGCGCAGTCGTGTCCGGTACCTACTTATCTCCTTGCATTTTACATGCTTTTGAACTGCTAGGCTGGCAGGTGCTGCGGCGAATAACGGGAGCTCGGCCTGTTATGCGGCATCCGGGACTTGGACTCGGGCTGCCGACCTCCTGCAGCTCCTGCCAACCTAGCAGTTCAAACGCATGT
>JANHZU010001217.1:121454-135929 GCA_032468055.1 Acrochordus granulatus
CCGCAGTCCATGCGATCACGACATGACTGCGTGATTCAACAACAACAAGAAGGGAGTGAGGTTTGCTCTCTGTTGATATACACAGCCTTGTTTAACAGAGAGCAAACCCCACTCCCTTCTTCCACGGATGACGTTATTTAGTTTGGTGATGAAATGTCTGCAAGAAAACAACCAAGCTCAGAGAGCACCAAAGATTCCAAGGACTTATTTATTGCATTGACTTGTCAGCACCTTTTGTCCACCTTGATTCCAGCAGGGCGATGTGCAGAAGCCCAAAGGAAAATGCATCATGCCAACACTAATGAAACACAAAATAAACATGCATAGCAGTGAGGACAAAGCAGCTCAGACTTAAACGAGAGAGAGAAGCAGCAGAGGAGCGTTCAAAGAAGAGAGCAGAGAACAGTAGCATCATCACTGAAAACGCCTAACAGCAAACGAGGGATGGATACATTTCGATAAATATATTCATCAATGGATAAATTAATACTTAAATTAATAGATATATTAATTAAGAACTTGAAGGTACCGTAACGACTTTCTGAGACAGAGTAGCCCCTTTGGGCTATTTGGATTTTAAGGACATGAATGGTTAGTACATAAGCCTTAATGGAATCTAGAAACAAGGGCAGCGGCGATCGTTTCCTGATGTGGCCACGAGGTGCAAAGCGCAATCCAAATCGCATTGCAACACCTGGGATATTTGCCACCAAATTCTGCACTCATCCAAAACCCTTCGGTGGATTTTCTACAGTGCCACACTGCGGCACTGGAAACTTTCAGGAGATGAAGAGATGGAGTGAATAAAAAGGCGAGAAAGGGATCGACGTCACAAGGTCCTCGGCGTCTCTAGAGAGGAAATTAGCTCAAAGGATGACCGGAGGTGCCCAATGAGATCCCACGCTTGGGAACGCACTCATGAGCTGCCCACACGTGTCTGCCGAATCGGATTTTTCTACCGGCCAGCAAAGAAGGGAAATTCGAAATAGAAGTAGAAGAACAATACCAGGCGTCGTTTGGTACGCTGCAGCTCTCCGTTGCCTACTTGCGCACCCGTTTTGTGCACAACGCTTCTCATTGGCCTAGTTTCTGGACTAAAAGTCTCCACATGGCTCAACCTTTTCTCCAAGGGAAGCTGCTCCAACCCCTTGATCAACTTAGTTGCCCACCTCCGAACCTTCTCCAGCTCCATTAAATCCCTTCTGAGGTGCAACAAGCACAACTGCACACAATATTCCAGATGAGGTCACACCACTGATTCGTACAAGGGCACTGTAACGTTGACACCTCTGATTCTTACCCTCCCTAACATGCTGTTGGGTTTATTTAAAAGGGAAGCACACCATCAGCATCTTCTACTAAGGTCGACTGGGGAAAATTGCACACAATTAATAAGTTATTTAGTTGTGACATTCCCCCCAAGATCTGAATGGCCCTCACCTAATGGTGTTTCAAAGGGCCTTGAAGACTCAGTTGCTTCACCAGGTTGTAGGTGTGGATGAAGGAAGCCCCGCTAGATGGTGTGGATTGCTTTCCCTCGTTCTCATATGGTCCCCTCATCCTTGCTAGTTTACTCTTCATTTTTGTCTCTTGCTTCTCATAAACCACCGGCTCAACCCACACGCACGTTGAATGCAGTGTTGCTGTTGTCATTATTTCCTCTGCATTCCTTCCCCTTCCACTCAGTACCCACTCAACTTGATAAAATCCCTTGATAAAACTGATAAAATTCCTTGACATGATTTGAAATCTCTTCTTTCAAACAAACAAAAAAATGAATGCAAGGGGTAGAATTGGGGTGCTCTTGGACTTATTAAAAGGTTTCAACTTGCAGTCACGCCCGACTCTATCTCATCTCCGATTCACATCCGAGGCAGCCGGTGTTCGTCGAAAGATGCTTCCAACGTGGCTGGCATGTGCTGAGGCGCACAGAACGCCGTTACCTTTCCCACCTAAATTAGGTGACGCCTCTTTATCTACTAGCATTTTTACATGCTTTTGAATTGTAGGGTGGCCAAGCGGATAAGATGCTGCTATGTATGTTTATACATACATATGTTTATGTATGTTTATACATATATGTATGGCTGGAAGATGGGTAGCTTGGCAGTTCGAGACCCAAGAGCTGCCACGTAATGGAGTGGGCTCCCGTTACTTGCCCCGGCCCTTGCCAACCTAGCAGGTTGAAAGCATCCAAAAATGCAAGTCGATAGACAGGTACCACCCAAATTGGTGGGGAGGTAACAGCGCTCCGTGCGCCTCTGCATAGAGTCATGCCAGCCACATGACCATGGAAGCATCGAAGGACAAATGCTGTCTCCTTTGGCTGTGAATCGGAGGTGAGCACTGCCCCCTAGAGCCAGACACGACTTTACCTTTTTATCTGTACTTTATTTAGTGATGCAGGTGACTACCTGTGATGGACGTTACTACCTTTTAAGGCACCATCTTCTCTTCAAACACAAGTGTATGCAGGCCTGCATATCTCTCTGAATGTCAACATCTGGAAGATTGTTGACAGTGTTCCCAATCAATGGTATGCTTTTGTACATGCACACAAAGGGGTGGGGCTTCAGTTATGGCACTGTCCCCACCCTCTCGCAGAAGGGGCGCAGTGGCACAAGCCGTTGAGATGCTCGGCTCGCTGGCTGGAAGGTTGACGGCTCGAGTTCAAGACCGGCGTTCCCGTGCAGCAGGTTGAGCTCTGTTGTTGCCCCAGCAACTGCCCACCTAGCAGTTGAAAAGCAACAGTGTCCATGCGTCTTGGTGTATAGTCACACCGGCCACGTGTCCACGGAAGCACCCTTGAACAAATGCTGGCTCTTCAGCTTGGAAACGGAGACGAGCAGCGCACCCGAGAGTCGGTCGTGACCAGCAGGGAAATCTTTATTCTGCTCTTCTGCAGATTGTTCACCTTTTCTGCAGATGCCACTGTCCAGATGTTTACAGTTTCCTTGGTTTCCAATGTTTTCCCTCATTTTAAGGGAAGGGAGGGAAAAAAAGGAGTTTTTTTCAGATTAGGATGAACGAACGGGGAGAAAGTTTTCAGGGTAACGAAATACCGAATCAGAGAAAGCACCAGCATCAGTGATGGAAGCGTCAACGCACGAAATTCCAAAGAATGTCACAAATACTGAGGAATGGGGTGTAGGGGAGGCAATTTGCAGGGAATTAAAATGGGTGTAGAGAGCCAGTTGGATGACAAGCTAGAAACAAGGAGACCATGAGTTTAATCCCGCACAAAGCCAGCTGGGTGGCCCTGGCCCAGCCTCTCCCTCTCAAGCCTTGGAAAAAGCCGCTGGCAAACTGAAAATTGCTTCTTTCTGCCAAAAAAACTGCAGAGACCTGTCCAGGTGGTCTTGGAGAATGAGATCCCATTGAACAGAGGGGGAAAAAACCCTGCTATACTCAGTGCAAAGAAAATTTCAGCAGAAGATTAATAGGGAGCGCGTAAGTTTTCTTCTGATCCCCCCCTCATTGCAGAATGCTGTGGAGCTGGATACAGAAGCGTAATATAGATTTGGAGAGAACATGTATTGGTTTCAATCACCTGGGGCTACATAGAGAAAATATAAATATAAAATCCTTTCTTCTGGTTCGTGGAATCTGCAGGCTGGATCCTGACTTTCCCCCCTGTTGTTCGTGCTTTAAAGACTTAAGAAAAGTAGGCACGTTGGGTATTTCTTCGCTTTTATTAGGAATAAGACCCCTTCCTCGTGTGCTTTCAGAACTGGGCAGAAATAATTGGCAGACGCAGAGAGGAAGAGAACCAGGGGAAGAACCAAAATCCCCAGAGCGAGGAGAATTAACCCGAGAAAATGAGCTGCCAGATCAGAGAGCAGCAGAGCAGTTCCTTCATACGCAAGTGAGAGAGGATGGGTGAAAAAAGAAGAAAGGAGAAGATGATTTGGTGAAGTGGGTGGGTGGAGGGTGCAGAGGCCCCAGCTGGACGGAGGTGGAACATCTTTTCGACAGAAATCCCCCCCCAAGAGAGGCAGCAACCCTGCTATGCACATCCATTCGAGAGCATTGCGCATTCAGCGTTCGAAGAGCAGTGAAAAAGAAGCGCGCTTCATCATTGCGTTATCGCGCCGCTTCGGTTCTTCCTTGAAAGAAACTCACTCGGAGTATCGTTTCGTGAGACGAGCGCTTCTTTTCTCAGATCTCCCCCAGCCGAAATAACCTCCTGTCGTTTTGGGTGAAAACCAGTGCAGCTCAGGTCACCTGAAAGAACGGGATTGGTGGAAAATATGCCTTCAACAATCCTTTAGCCTACAATAAAATAAAAGTATAGGGAGACCTCGACTTACGACGACAACGGGGACCAGAAGTTTTGTTGCGTAGCAAGGTGGCTGTTAAGTGAGTCACGCCTGATGTTATGTGGCCTTTTTCTGCTGCAGTTGTTAAGCAAATCGCTGCAGCTGCGAAGTGAATCACGAAGTCATTGAGAGAATTTGGGTCCTCCCGTTGACTTTGCTTGCGAGAAGCCAGCTGGGGAGATCACAGATGGTGATCACGTGACCCTGGGACGCTGCAACCATCATGATTACATGCTCGTCGCCAAATACCCAGATTTGGATCATGTGACAATGGGGATGCCGCAATGGTCGTTAAGTGCAAGGACCAGTTGTAAATAACATTTTTTCAGTTGTGCTGTACTTCGAATGGTCACTAAATGAATGGCTGTAAGGTGAGGACTACCTGTATTTCACCGTTGTTCACTGATGCCACGCTCAGCTTTACACATAAAATCTAAGCAACCTTATACTTACTCACATATTTTTTTTAAAGAATTGGAGTATGGATATCTTCCTTTTCCCTTATTTTTCAAGGCTTAAGTTATCTAAGTCATCAGAATGTGACAGCTTCCAATCAGCATTGCATGAACTCCACTGTACCAAATAGTGCAATGTATCATTCCTTTTTTTTAAAAAATGGCACTTTTTGTGTTTTATAATGCTAGTTTTTTTTTAAAAAAGGAAGGAACGCACGAAAATGATTGTATATCAAGCAACCGTACAGAGCATGAACGGCAGCATGGTTTGACTTTATAAACTGATCATTTGCAGCTTGCTCAATAGGTAGATTAAAGAAATGAGCAAGTGGCTGTAACCTGCTTTGGGGACAAGCTCTCCCTTTCAGAAATGCTGATCTAGGCTTCTTCCAGGACTGGGCTTCCAGAGAGTATCTTGCTACCGGGTGTCCGGTGATCTCCGGGTGGTTTAGCTTCCAATGAAGGCCATCACCGGACTGATCTTGCCAGTACACTTGCCACAGTTATTTGCCTGGTTGTTTTGGAGAGAGGGGGTGAAATTCAGCACCCCTTTCTTCTTCTGTACAGTCGGTAAGGAAGAATTCAGGAGCACGTCTGCCTCCAGCCGTGCCTAGATAGAAAGCTGGAGATTTAATTCCGAACAATCCTGGCGTTTGACTCTGCGGGCGAGGAATCATGAGAACTGAAGACGCGTCTGTGGGACAACGCTTCCTCGGGAGGGCGCCCCCACTACATTGCCCATGCGCCTTTGAGGTTTCATCGCGGTTTCCAGGCCATCCAATCCACCTTTCAGAGACCTTATTTTCAAATTATTGAAGATATGATTTCTTAGAGTGACCATTTTCCCATGAAAGTTCCTGGAGAACGCTGGATAGGTGTCAAGAGGCTGGTCACCTTGGTGTCTCGATCCAAATTACCGGATGATGCTACTTGTGGGTTCAGCTGCTTCTGAAGATCGCCGTCAGGACTGATCAGAGGAATCCAATCTGAGTTGCAATGCTAGTTTATGAAAGCATTGGCGAACATAATCTCCAGCAGCCTTTGGGATTTATACAAATAACCCACATATTTCTGATTATCTTTCTGGAAGCTCACTCTTGGTGACCTTCATACTGGTGTCATGATTTTGGAGTGAGTCACTGGATGAAGGCAAAGTTTTCTGGTCCTCTAAAAGGATTAAACGAGTCTCAGAAATTGGAGAAAAGGGGTATTTTCGTATATTAAGGGTGGGACACTAACCCCTTCATCTGAGTTAACAAAACACTATTAATATGTCCCAACAAAACACATTAATATGCTCCCAGACCAATAAACCATCTTATCAATTCAAGTGATTGTTTGGTTCCTATCCTACAACGGTGGGCTTTCATAGCACTGTGAACCAAACCTTCCCCCCCTGCATTTCTGCTTTGTTTGGTACATTTTGTACACTCCAGACTTACCATGTTCCTCTTTCTCCTAATTCTATTATTTATTTATTTATTTATTACATTTATATGCCGCTGAAATCCGAAGACTCTCGGCCTTCCAGCCATACCCCTAATGGCTTGAGGGACTGACTGCTGTTCACAAAATGCTTCCTAAAGAGTTATTCCTAAACTGTATTGTGAGAAACACACATTGAAATGGATCCAACTTGCCTGGAATAAATAAAAAGTGATTTTGACAGGAACCCTTGATCTCCAGATTCATTGCTGATGTGTTGAAGGAGTTCTTGAGAAAGCAACATCATGGAGCTGACATCCCCACAATAACAAATATGACACAACAGCTGTCAATCATCTATCTCTGTAGTCTCCAGAGCACATGATGTGCTCCTTAGCATAAGATTACTGCACCAAGGTATTTATCTCTTTTCTTCACATGCAAAATGAACTGGGTTGGAAGGCGACTCTTATTGATGATAAGAAGACAGGGTTCTCTACAAGAACGGAGGATATTAAATTAACCTGAAGGCATCTATGATAATCTCATACTTACTACTCTTCCCTATTATCTAGTATCTGTTGCTTGGAGCAGCCACATCCTTCTGGGAAATGTAGGGTTACATCAGGGATGTTGATGTTAACTATGACTCTCATCCCTCCTCACCGAAGTATACTTCCAAAGCTTCCTCCTGTTACTATCTGAGACTGTTGACATTTGTTGCAGCGTAGCAACATTTGATGGGTCACAATTTCTTCACTTCTCTCCCAATGGTAGAGATGAATCAGGAGCAAATTTTGCTAATTCAGATTTCACCAAACTACTCTTAGTGACATTCAAAGGTGTTGGGCAATGACCCCTTCCTTCTTATGATGGTATATGGGGAAGATCTTGGAAGACTGGGGAAAGAGATGCTGCCAAAGGAATCCTCAGACCAGGGATAGCATAGCCCACAGCTAGATAATGAGTGGGGCAAGAAGCACAGAAGGGACCCTGCCTAGGTTCTTGAGCTGTAAAGGGGCTGTCAGGTTTCCCAGATAAACCAGACAGGAAACATGATAAGATGAACTAATTCTACTTTATTGTAAGGTTACATTAGCAGGTACAAACTTCCTACCACCACACTTAATGCTTGATCCATCAGGGCAGGTCCTTCCTAAGTTTCTCAGGAGGCTCCTAAGGCCATCAGGGGGCTCCTGCCTCTCTTACCTGATTCTTTTCCTAGGCGGCATCTCTCCCCTTCATTCCCCAAGGTCACCTTCATATTCCATTACAGGAGCAGGGTGCAGTGGGAATTGTACTTGCGTACTTGCAAGATTGATGTCAGCCTCAGGGGATAAATAGAGAAGAATCATAACCAGGTGAGCTCATTCTACTTTCTTGTAAGCTACATTGACAAAATCTTGCAAATATGAAAGTTATCCCCCTCTCTGTCTCCTTTACATCCTGAGAAACTAGGGAAGATCTCTTCTGAGTCTTTGCTGATGTGTTGAAGGAGTTCTTGAGAAAGCAACATCATGGAGCTGACATCCCCACAATAACAAATATGAAACAACAGTTGTCAATCATCTATCTCATATCTCAATCATCAATCCCACCCACTATCTAACTGTGGTTTATGCTGTCTCTGAGCTGACTGTTCCCTTGGCAACATCTCTTTGCCAGTCTCAAGGTCTTTCCCACACATCATTACGCTTCTTCAGCAACTGGGAAACTGAGGAAGATAGGAGCTATAAGGAAAGATTGCCATAGACTTAATCATTGGTGGGGTCTTTGGAATAACTCTGGTACTTTTCCAGATAATAAATACCCAAAGGAGGTATGAACCTCAATAGCCATAGATAGAATTACCGAAACTCTAGTTTTTTGGTCTTCTTAAATTCCATCAGTTTTCACCTAAGAAGACTTACTCTTGACACCTATGGTGCTTATAATGTTTGGGAAAAAGAATTTAGTAGCACCAACATAATTTCGATGATCATCAGTGGGCAGGAACAAATCTTGTAGAGTTCAGTCTAACAACCAGTTAGCATGATATATTTTTATCAGTTCATCCTAATCTTCTTGAACTTAATTATCAATCATCTGTTTACTTGGGTGAAGAACATCAGGGAAGTTTTAAAAAGTATTTTAGTTATGCAGAAGGGAATTCATGTGTCCTGTTTGGGGGTGATCATTGCATTTTTTTTCCATGTGCAAACAATTCTCCCTTTGAGTTGTTTACTTATCTATGTTTATCCTGTCTTAATTCCAAGGATATCAGGGTGGGGTTGCATTTAGGAAAGGTTTCCTCATGGCACTCTCAAATCAACTTTGCGAAGTAGGTAAGATTCAGAGAAAGGCAAACTGAAAGAGGACCTTCTTTTTACCCTTTCAGACAGAGTGATAATTTGGGATCAAGCCTGATTCACCATTAACTGCTCATCCTTTTTAACTAATCATTGCCTTCTCTTTCCACTACTCTGTTGGGTGTCAGGGGTTCTCCCCATCAACAAACTCATGGAGGTTATAAAGGATCTGCAAGAAGATACTTGCAATTTTTGAACCAGGTTTTAACCTGAATACCAGCACCAATCAAAATACATTAGAACGAAACATGACAGTGTGAATATATCTTTCAAGAATCTCCTCATTTTTCTGGGTCAAAATCAGTTTTTCTCAGCCATGTTGGAGAAGACATGTTGGACTTCAACACCATATCATTTCCAGCCAGCGTGGACAAAGGACTTCTAGGAGAAGTTCAAAATATATGGAAGGAACTAGACTGGGGAAATGATCGTCGTAAGTGGCAAGTAATCAGAAAAGTGGCAATATGGAAGACCATCATTAGACCATTGTTTATCTTCAATACATATTGCTTTGGCCTTGGATTCCTGGGTCAACGGTGCAAAAAGCAGCCCCGGTTTTGAGTTCTCTATGAAAACTTTAAGGTTCAATATTATTTAATTCATATCAAACTTCCATAAAAACCTTCTGATATTTTGTTTCTGCTCATCTCCATTTCCTAGCCCAAGAGCCAGCGTTGTCCCAAGATGCTTCTGTGGTCACGTGGCCGGCATGACTATATACCAAGGTGCATGGAAAGCTGTTACTTTTCCCACTGAAGGTGGCACCTATTTATCTACTTGCCTTTTTATTTGCTTTCAGACTGCAAGGTTGGCAGGAGCTGGGGCAAGTACAGGATCTCATACCACTATGCAGCGCTTGGATCTTGAACTTAGGCTGCTGGCCAACGAGCCCCGGTGTCTTAACTGCTCGGCCGCCCTGCCTCTAGATGTTTTTCTGAAGATACCCTAAAATAAGAGACCCAGTTCCCATTTCCAGAACTTGCCAGCTTAAGTTTAACATCCACGATCCCTTGAGCTTCACTGATCAACATCTTTCTTTCAAAATGGAATTTGAGAATTCCGAAGCCAATAAGGTCTACTTGAGTGGAAACTGCACAACAGAAGATTTCTGCCTTCCTCGCATTTCTCTTCATTACCCTTTTTTCTTATGGGCCACCTTCTTGAGACGGCCCGTGTCCAGTTCCACCAAACTTTGTTATCCCACACAAGAGCAACTTAGGGGCTGCGTGCATCTCCACCAGGTGTTCCACTATGCCCCACTGACTGTAATGGAAGGAAGAAGTAAATCCCCATCTCAGATGAAGAAAACGGAAGGTCCTTTCTTAAATGGCGACGCAGCGAAATAAATTGGGTCACCATCAATCTACGAGACGCATCATTAACGCTTTCCAAACATGCTATTTGGAAAATCTGTTCGGAAGGGTGTGATTGCATTTTTCCTACGAACAGAATTGCAGTCAAAAACAGACAAACAAGCAAACAAACAAAAAGGGATGAAAATACATCACACCACCCCGCTATGGGAAAAAAGAGAGAGAGTAAACACCATGAGGAGGGGTGGTGGGCAATGGCAAGAACGTGATATAAAACGGAAGTACGATTTGTAGGTTTCCCTACAAACGTGCAGAGGAAAAGAGGTTGGCATTTTGTTTCCTGTAAAAAGGGTTGATACTGTCTATTTAAAAAAACCCTGATTTTTTTTCTTTGCCTAAATATTGCTTTCCATCTAATGGTTAAAACAAATGCCAGAAATAGACAACAATTTTCACTTCCCTATTTCTTTGGGTAGGGGCATAATCCCATAAATTTCCGTTTTTCTTTCTTTTTTTTTTCATGGAAAACTTGAACATATCTTGAGCCATTCTTAAACTTGTGTTGTCCTTCTTAAGAACAATTTCCGACCATTTTGCCCAGGATAATCCTGAGCTTTGCTGAATTCTCGGAGCATCCTAAACATGGTGCTACTGTAAGCAGGTCATTCAGATCGCAGTGTCTGCAAGATCAGATTATTGGTCAGGGTCAAATAAAGGAGCACAGAGAGATTAGGAACCTTCTACAAAATCCCAACACGAGGGATCTAGAAAAAGCTGCCATGTCAGATCCATCCCCAGATTTTCCTTGGAAGCAACATTTGTGAAGAAACAGCTTGGTATCCTTTGGCCCATGTGGGGCCCATGGGCGGGAGGATGTTTCAAAGGACACAAACCAAAGAAAGGAAAGTTTGTGGGTTTCAAGTTCTCTTTTTATTGAAGAAAAGGAAAACGAAGAAAAAAATATATATTTTTCCCCAAGTTACTCACTGTGTTTTTGTTTTTCTCACTTTGTCTCAAAGTCTAAGGCAATGTTCTCCATCTCCTCAACTTCTCCGGGCCGCTTCACTGAGAACTTTCTGCTTTGAGAAAGTAGATGGGCCAAAAGATGACGGGGATTTAGTCTTTTGAAAATGAAAAAAGGAGAAGAAGAAGAAAAAAAGAAGTCCACCTGAGCCTTTCGAACAAAGGCCCACAATGAGTTTCTTGATGATTTACTAAGAGTCAATAGGATGACCTACGTTCTTTTTTGTTCACTGTTTTCTTTTCCTTTTTTTTTAAAAAAAACACCTTCCCCTTTTACCCAATAAAGCAGTTTTTTTTAAATGGAGACCAGTTGAATGGATCTTAACTATCTTAAGAGGTGCTTTCTTCATTGTCCGAACATCACACTCTCGTTACTAATGTTGAAGAGTTCGTCAAAAGTTCCTTTGGAATCTTCCCCCGGGACAATCCCTCCATCTCGCTTGGTGACCCTCCACTGATATTCTTTGAATTAGCTCATGAAGGTTGGTGGAGAAGTCCAGTGTGAAGAAGTGTCCTCTTTTTGGAGATTCGGGTTCCTTTCCGCTAGTAACGAGGAGGTGGAAGGATGACGGGTGTTTTCTTTTTCTTCCATGAGCCACGTGCTCGTAGATTAGCGTCCAATGGTTGATGTACACGCGTGTGCAACCAGTGATCCACTCGCTGGTGTGTTCCCCACTGAGGTTTTCTTTCTGCTTGTCACTTTTCATTCCTGACATTCATCATCCCAGCCATCAGAGAATTTCTAATCATCCTTTTCCTCTGAGAAGGTTTCGGAAGTTTTAATCCTCCTTTTTTCCCCAATCTTCCTCCCTGTCCCTTGGCCACCCTTCTTTCTACTTTGCTATCTGGGAAATGTTGTGTTTTGTTCTTCACCTACTGCTACTGTGTTCTAAAAAAGGAATTGTTCCTTCCCATCTCTTGTCTATAGAGAACAAGATCTTGTCTATAGAGAACAAGCAATAAAGTTCCAGCGAGAATCCAGTTGGCTCGTGCTCTCTGCATTTTAATTCCGTGTCATGAGTTCATTTTCTTTCTTTCTTTAAAAATCTTAACCTGTTTGTATTTTGTTCTTGTTGTTTTCCAGGAGGGTGAGGAAAAACACCCAAAGAGTCTTTTTTTCTCTTCTCTTCTTCCCTTCCTCCTCAGACCTCTGTCTGGAGGTCAATAATGTCCTGTCCCACCAGGGGAATTGTTGCACCTGTCTTCTCCCACTCCACAGTTTTGAGTTCTAAAGGAGACTGAATCTCAGACTCCATCTCTTTTTTGACCCACGCGGGTGGTGAGTGGACCTTCCGGAGCCCTTCCCAAGGTCTCTTGTTTGGTGTCTGCTGCTTCTCTTGCTAGAAAGGAATCAGAGCACAGAAAGAAAAAAGGAAGTTAGGTTTCAAAACACCAGACAGGGTTGGGATCTAGGGCTGTAAAAACCGAGTGTGGTTTAGGTCAGTTGCGAAACTGAATTGATTGAAATAAAAGGATGGTCTGAGATGCGTTTCTGGCATCCTTCCGATGAGGAATCGTGCTACGATATGCGCCTCTGTTGGAAAACAAAAGGAATTTATGGATATTTTCCCAGGTGGGCTGATGCAAAAGAGCAGCACTGGGAGGAGAAGGACCCAGTTTAGGAGAATACTGGAATGGGTACAATGACCTAAAAGGAAAAAAAAATTACGATCTCACTGGCTCTGTGCCTCCTGTTATTGAGAGGGGTAGACCCAACCACGGTAGATCTAGGCTGACTCTTAATTTCACCATCTGTTTCCCATGTTACACTTACAGCATGGCATATAAATTGCTCGTGGCTTGATGATGCCACTCTAGTCTTTCTAGGCCACCGAGCATGATCTGGAAGCAAACACAACTGAAGTGTTCCTCAGAGCAACCTATATTTGAATATAGGTCAACCTATATTGACCTATATTCAAACAATCCAAGATTCGTAGTTCTTCCTTGACAAATCTGAACATTGAAGGATCCTTCTATATAAAAGAGCTCACAGGTGTTGAAGTGTACTTGTGACATTGTCAAAGGGACTTCTAAGGTGTAGGTATACCTGCCCACAGAAGAGAGTGAGAGTTATTGGGAAGAGAAACAGCGCACAAAACCTGTACCTAATTGTCACCAGGAATGCATAAGGTGGGGAGAGGAACCTGAAATTCATGTAGTCAGAACGGGGCCCATCTCTCCATCCCCATTAAATAGAACAACACCACTCAGCTAGTATAACACTAGTGTAGGCTGACATCTTGAAAAAAGCACTAGCCACAGAGACTACAAATATGTGATACCATTCTTATAAAAAAGAGGATATTTGTAACTCAGGGCTGAACTGTGGGGTCCTTGGTGCTCTCTGAGCTTGGTTGTTTTCCTGCAGACGTTTCATTACCAAGCCAGGGAACGTCATCAGTGAAAGTCTCTTCTCTTTCTTAGCCTGGAGAGTAGGATTTATAACTGCTACACAAACTTCCAAAATTGCTCCCATATTCCCTGTAATTTGGACCTAATTATACACAGACCAGCATCAAAACTAATAAAAGATCTGGAATGCCCTTAACTAAAGTGTCTTTCTGCAGCACTCCTCTTAATATACTCTTTTATTTATTTCCAAATTAAAAACTAGCAGAAAGTGGTTTTCTGCTGAAACTGATTTCATACCCAACATATATTTTACTCCAACACAAGTAAAAAACTCAGAATGTTTTTACATTGCTCTTTTTGAAGCTTGAAATGTGAATCCTCTCTTTGAATTCCTATGAAAACATAAACGATCTTCACCCGGTTAAGAAGAAAAAAGACGTATTGATTTTGTTTTCTCTGCAAAGTTCCATTAGATTTCTAGATAATTTCACTTTAATTTGGCTGCCATGAGTGAATACCGGGATGGCGACCTATGGATATTGACGCCAACTGAATTAGCATTATTACTTCACATTGAAAATTTATAGATGCCTATTAAAAAAAAATATCCAGTTGAGTGAAATTATACTTTGTTCTTATGTCAGCTGTGAGGGTTAGCTTGCTAGTATAGCATAGGAAATAATACAAGTAGTCCTCAACTCATGACCACAATGGGACCAGAATTCTTATTGCAAAGCAAGGTGGTTGTTAAGTGAGTCATGCTTGATTTTATGATCTTTTATGCCACAGTGGTTAAGTGAAACTCTGCTGTTGTTAAGTGAATTGCACAGTTGTTAAGTGAATCTGGATTCCTCCGTTGTTTTTGCTTGTCAGAAGCTGGTTGTTGTTGTTGTTGTTCAGTCTCTCTGTTGTGTCTGACTCTTTGTGACCCCATGGACTTCACTGGCTTCCGGAGTCCACCCAAATCTACACCCACCACATCCACAATGCTATCCATCCATCTCTTCCTCTGCCATCCCCTTCTTCTTTGGCCTTCCATCTTTCCCAGCATCAAGGTCTTCTACAACAAGTCCTCTCTTTGCATTGGGTGGCCAAAGTATTGGAGCTTCAGCTTCAGCATCTGTCCATCCAATGAACAGTCAAAGCTGATTCACCTGACCCTGGCATGCTGCAACCATTGTAAATATATGCCAGTTGTCAAGCATCCAAATTTTGATCACATGACTGTGGGGATAGG
>JANHZU010001217.1:144436-159290 GCA_032468055.1 Acrochordus granulatus
GCCACCAGTAGGGGAATAATATTACGTTTGACTTTCACAAATTTATTGTATGAGAAGTGTGGGAGGGAAGGGTTTATCTGGTTTTTAATGCACCTGACACAATAAATCCATTCCAAGTGAACCTCAAATTCCCTCAACCATCCAGGTAAAATTACAAATATAAATAAATTAAAAACACAAAATGCACAGACAATAATTTATACATTCTCTAGGGATGCTGGGGTTTAATCTGCTATTTGATTACTGATCCAAACTTTGCATTTATATTCTGTTGATATAGATAATGTTGGATTCTATTTGGTTTGATTTATATTAAGCATAGTAGCTGAGTAGCAGCTGGTGAGGACCCCCTTATACAAACTGTTTGTATGAGAAACTATAATCCAACTGAATGCACAACATTTTGCACAGTGTCTGTTCGATGTGACTAAAATGCTAAAGATGTGTGGCAATATGACAATTCCTTCCCTGCACACCATTTCAAGGACCCTGGGAGTGGATGTGAATTTGAAAGGGGATTTAAATCCATTTTCAGTCTTGTTTCTAGGAGGCTTTTGATGGACAGCATCAAAAGGAGAGGATCAGTTATTTGGAGAAAATACGCGTGTCCAAAGAATACTTGGAAAGTTCACACGTCTGTGGAATATTTTGCAATCAGACACTCTAAAATCTAGTAATAGGGTATAGCTGAGAGCTGCATTCAGCGAAGAGGAAAGGTGCTACACATCTCAAATATTTTGATGTAAAAGCAAACCTTTTTCTTCTGCTTTACACTATTCATTTCTGAAAAATGGTTGGATAAAATGACACCTGTCTTGTTTGTTCGTTTTATTTCTTTAGAACTCTGGCTCTCTTGTACTAGCAAGAGATTTTGTTGTTTCAGCAACGGCGTAATGACCACACATAACTGTGTCTCAGTCTCTTTATTAGAGGACAACCAGGAAATACATGAAATTTGTACGCAGGATTCAAAGACAGGAAAAAGCAGGAAAAAAAACAACAACAGCTTCCCTAGGCTAAAGTGGCCAGTATTTGGCACTGACTATTTACTACTGACTTTTGCCTGAAGAAGCCGTTTTGTTCTGAAAATTGTGCTTGTTTAAATTTTGTGCCCACATTTCCTTTGTGTGTGTGTGTGTGTGTGTGTTTTAATCTTCTTAGATCTTCTGGAAAGAAAGACACCGAAAAATAATTATGGACGGTCATTAAAACTTTGCTAAAACAAAGTGGGTGGGGGCCTAAGTGCACAGTGCTGTCTCTCTATGTATACATGTGTGTGTGTGTAGTGTGTGCAACTCCTTCTGGTTACATGCTTCTTGTGCCAAGGAATCCCTCAAATGTTTGAATTCCAGCGCAGTTTGAGCCCCAAACAGACAAAGGGATTAAGAGAAGGAAGGAATGATAGAAACATTTAAAGGACCGGCATGAATGAGGCAGATAAATGGAAGAAGACCAAATGCAGTCAAGCAGGGAAAGAAAGGAAAAACAATTTCATGCGTTGCTTTTTAAAATCTCTGCAGTGATTTGTGTGCAACATATTGCATCGTGGCTTGCTCTTACTGAGAAACGGAGATTGTTTTTTTACCACTTTCTTGGCAACTAAGATGATATCTGAAGGCAAACAAGAATTTGTTATCTATCCCTCATGGTGCAGTAACATTGGAGAAAGATACAGTGACAGCAGATTATTATAAACAGGCAGATAATGTAGAAAAAAGAGAGAGAAAAACAGACAAGAAAATCCAGGAAGGGAAAAATACAGGATTATAAAATAAACAACAATAATTCTCAGCCTTAAGGGGATCCTGGTTTGGAGGATTCAAATTTGGGGATTTGGGCAAATTGAGGTGGAGTTATTTTTTTTCTAGAAAAAGTGGGGAAGAGGATTTTAAAGAGGATTTGATTACATCCCAGGGAGCATGATATAGATGTAGACGCATAGATACATAGATACAGATACAAATGTTATATATTTTCTGTTGTTGGGAATCTGATTACACCAGAAAATATATATTATCTGTATCTAAATGTATATGTATATCATCTGTATCTGCATCTACATCTATATCTATCTATATTCTTTTTCCAGGAACGCAGGAAAAGGAAGCATTTAAAGAAACGATGCCTGTATAAAGGAGATTTTGGTTTTTATTGTGGGCAGGCAGAGTCCAGGTCTCCGGAAGCAAAGGAAAACACTGCAAATCCAAACTGGTCTGTAGGTTAATGGGCAACCAATGGGGGAAGAGTGAGAAGGAAGCTGACAGAGGGGATCATTTGTTCATTTTCTCAGGTGTAGGCAACACTGGAGGAAAGGATGCAAAATGAGAAGAGCCTTGCAGGTTTGCATGGATCCGTGGCAAGATCTATGTTGAATTCTATTAGATCACCAAAATGTGAATTCATGGGATGCTACCGTGGAGTGACATGAAGGGAATATGCTTTGGGACAGGCATACTTCATTTAGGGAGCAGGGTGGGCAAGGATTTTGTAGCCTTCCTCGGAAAAGGTACAGCGGCTGTGATGGAGACGGGAGACTAGAAAGTCCAAGCTGGATGTCATGCAGTCAACCTTGGCTGTTCTTTCAAAAGTCTCCCCTTTCATGACTTAGGAGGCCTTCTAGATACCTTTCAACAAAAGATTCCAAAAGACTTCATTGTTGCAAATGATAGCTTAAACTATGGGGGTCCTCACTGACTATGGGAATGGGAAAGGTCCTCACCACGTTTTAATTTGGTTGTTGAATTAATCCAAACACAAATGAACAAAGACTATGCTTGCACCCTAAGCTGAACCATAAAACGTAATCAAGCGTAACCCATAGTGGCAATGCAGATGCTGGTCAGGTATATGAGAATAATGCAAACCACTCATGAAGTGAGGTATTAATGGGGAAGATATATTCAGACATTAAGACAGCTACCTCTACTCTGCCTCATTCAGTTCATGATAGACCTTGTGTCTCTTTGGTGAGGCTCTTCAAAGAAATACCCAGTAAAATTATACTGGGCTTTAGCTGTCTCAAAAAACAGTTTTCTGCAACCTTCAAAGTTAGGCTACTCACCCCATAATGGAGAGATGTGAATTATGTAGTTGTAATTCAGGAGAGCTCTCTTTAGGAGGAAAGACCTAATTGAAATTTGATGATCTCCATAAAGCTAAGTAAGGTCAGACCTGCTTAGAATTTGAATGGGAGAAACCTCAACATTTAGTAACCTTGACTGCTTATTTAAACAACAACGAGGAAACAGAAAAAAAAAACCTTCCTCTTGTTGCCAACAAAAGTGCATGATTGATTACATCTCATCATAGAAGATGAGCTGGACTCAACTTTATCTTTTTCAATCTGGGAAGACCTTCCTAATCTGAGAGGAATATACAAAAAGTAAAGCCAGGCTTCAGGAAATAGGAGGACATCAAAGATCTCCAGAAAGTTGGACAAACAGAGGATAACTCAGATATACAGACTCACAAGCATTACAATTCAGCACAATTAGGAAGCACGGGAGAGGGATGGATAAAAACTGAGTTCAAACCCCAAACCAGGTCATTGTTGATGTCTCACCTGTTATGTGCTCACCTGATCTACAAGCCATGTCGACGTCTTTTTCAAAATCAGTCTGGAAGACAGAGAAAGCAAAGGGAAGAAGTGGTCAGCAATGGGGCAGGGAGAAGGTGGCTATGAGATTGAAAGGAGCAAGATTTTGAAACTCCAGCTTTTCAACCCAACTGAAAATAAATTACAGTTATTACAAACCCCTGGTCACCCAAGAAAGTTGTTTAGAGCTGAGATGTCAATTACACAGTTATGCTAAAACCTCTTCATGCTTGGTGTGATTTCTTTTCTGGCTGATCGGTGAAATCAGTCCTCGAAATACTTATGGTGTACATATGTGAGAGTGGAAAAAATAGGCGGCTAGAGAGGGAAACTCTCGTGCGAGCTGGACAAAGATGCAAAAATAATCGGATGTACATCAGCGTGTTCATTGCACAGATTGTAATGAAAGATCATCTGCATTCATTGGTATCTCATTGTGGGTATTCAGATGCATATCTAATTAATGCAGGTGAATCCTAAAGAATATGAATGATCAGGGTTTTCTCCTGAATGCCAATGAGATTGCACTGTCAGGAAGACAGAGGCAGGTTTCACCTTCTGTGTAGTCATTAAAAGCATGTTGGTTCTGTCTTTTCATAATACTAAAAAAAGTTGAGAGAAGTCCATGTTTTGTCCTTGGGAAATGGCTTCTCACCTCATTGCTTCCCCTGGGAAATTGGGAGAAGAGATCTCACATGATAAATGCTGTTTTCAAGCACGGAGCACCATGATTAAATGCCATGAAAAGCTGAACGTAGAAGATGAAAGAAGCAAAGCAACCATCTAACTGGACTTGTCAAGCATTTTCAGAGTTAAAGCATGTGAGATCAATGGGCTCTGTGTTCCAGAAGATCTAAGAAGATGTCCTCCTGTCAGACAGAGACCCAGGTTATTTGAATTCCATTAATCTAGTCTTTCTTCAAGCAGGTACACTCCAGATACATCAGGCTACAACTCCCATCATCCTGAGGAACATGGTCAATGGCTGTGTGCCACCTAATAGCTCTGGAGAACATGCCTTGAAAAAAGTGCTTGAGGAATGTTGGCACTGAGAAAAAGCATTTGATAGCTCTCATTCATCAAATTTTGAAATCATGGTGGCTTGGGATTTACATTGATTAAGGAGTGTTATGGGTACACAAGACATCTGCAGGCTCCAGATGCAATAATATCTGAGTACCAATTCAGATGGTCCTTCAAAAAGGATTAAACATACTTATGAAGTGAGAGCTATCACATAGGCTTGAGAACCAGCAATGAATAAGGGTCATCACCCTCTTGTCTCGTTTTGGGGATTTCTTGAGCATGGCTACTTGCTAATGTATGACAGCATCATCTTAAACTAGATTAACCTTTGGCCTAATCCAGCCTCTTATGTCCTTACGGTCCTGATCTTCTTTAAGTCTTTTGATGGATCTCTCTCATGGCAGTAAGGCCTACTAAAATATATTTTACGATGAACAGCGACCAGGAGAAGAGAAAAGGACGGTTCTTTCCCAACAGAAAGAGTCATCCACGGTCCAAAGCAGACCTTCACAGCCTTTGGTTTGGGCCATCTTGGGTTCACCACCACAAAAGCTACATCGTCCCTCTTCTTCAAAGAGGCCTTTTTCACGTACCATCAGCTGCGCATGGCCGTTCTGGAATGACCCTCCTGAATCACCATTTCCTTCTTCCTGACGATCCACTACTCGGCATTTAACAGCATCCTGTACCTAGAAAAGGTTATTCCATTAGGCAGAATCAATTTAAAGGCTCGCACCAAATAAAACATGGGGTCGGTAGCTAATGAGCTTCCGCTTTCAGCAATCGCCCGGTCGTAAAAACTAGCCATTAACAAAGCGGTAAGGAAAAGTTAATAATAGCTGTTAAGATTAGTTAAGCAGTAGGACTGCTGGCTACGATGGAAATGCATTTCCCCGTGCTGAAGGTCTGTTCCGACTCATTCATTCTATCGTTTTCTTCTTTTTCTTCATCATCGTCCTCACGACGACATCACGGGTTTTTTTTTAAAAAAGGTAAGTCAGAGAGACTTATTTGTTGTTATATTTTAAAAAGATGCCCGAAGGTTTGCCAAGGATGGTTTACAACACGCCGCAGACACTACATGGGTCTGTGTGCACGGACGTATCTGCGAACATTCGATGCAGGTAAGATTAAAAGCTGCACGGGAGCATCAACACTGAAACTACGGTGTCAATCCGCGCTGGTCAGAACCTCAACGTCTCTGCAGCTCTTCAACCAACATTGCAACATTTCAACCGTCCGTGCTCAAATGCCCACCTCTCTTCTAAGAATGCAATGGACCATCACAATCACGAAGCCCTCCAAGGAGTCAAACACTGCAAAGAGGATCTGGAAGAGGGCTGAACGGTGGTCAGTGATCGCCAACACGGCCGACATCCAGGTGAGGGCCAGCAGAGGCAGGACTACACAGGAGCTCCAGAGAGATGCCCTGCGAGGGGAAGAAAAAAAGAGGAAAGAAAGGTCTCTTGGCTTCGGGGCAAGCCCACTTCACTGGCTTGAGCGGGTCCCACCGGACTGTCACCGTGGAGTGATAATAAGAGATACGGGCAGAATGACTCCCCGTCCTCCTAAGCTACAATCCAGGAGCACCACAAGGCGGAAGGGAGGAAACACACAAAGCGAGAAGTGCGAGCATCCCTCCGTTCTGCCTTATCTATAATGCACTCTGCACGTAAGCTTTGAGCCACCTTCTTCTGGTTTAGGATGAAGAAAAACACAAAAGAAATGCCGGGGTTATTTGTGGTGGCGCAAGAGGAGCTGATGCAGGGAGAGAGGAAGACAGGCAGATGGACGACTGCTTTGATCTTTGCGTCAACTTTCTGGAAGTTTTGGGTGTTGCTCAGGGGCGTCTTTCTGAGCGTGTGTGTATCTTGCGTGTTCACAAGAGAGAGAAGTCAGCCAGGCAGTCAGAACCACCCAAGTGAAGCTGCGCATCTCTTTTTTTAAGGGCCTCTCGTGAGGGGCAAACGTGAAGAAGAAGTGGGACATCCATCGTGCCCTCTTGACTGATCCACCACCTTGAGTCCACCGAGGCCCCTGCTATTCGTCTGTCCCTATCTTAAGTGTCCTCTTCAGTGTAACCTGATATGGTTTCGCTTAAATATTACGTAGGACTTAAGAGCGCCGCCAGGCGCTACTGGAGAACCCCAAAATGTTATGCTAGGGGACACCCCATGCGTGAACTACTTAGGAGAAGGGACCACCTCAAAAGCCACAACTAGTGCAGCAATTCTAAGAAGAGGACAGACGGATACCAAACAATCTGTTTCGTGCTTTCTCTCAAATGTGAGTCCTCTGAGGATTTTATTTGCTGAAGGAATGTTTCACATCCATGCAGCCCAAAAGATGGGCTTACAGTTTGTGTATTAACATAACGCTAAAGGTATGTTTGATCTTCCATGGTTGTGATGTCTCCTTAGATAAGGACAGATAGAAATATCGCTAAAAACAGAGTTAAATTTGCTTATGGCAGTGTTTCTCAACCTTGGCAAGTTTAAGACATCTGAACTTCAGCTCCCAGGATTCCCCAGACAGCATGCATGGTACTGGGGAATTCTGGGATTTGAAGTTCACATGTCTTAAGCTTGCTGAGGTTGAGAAACACTGGCTTAGAGAGCAGAAAAAAATGGACATACAGACCGGAGCTCTGTTTCTGGAATTCATGCGCCCAATTAGATTTGCATGAATGATTCCTGCCTGGGTTCTATTCATGAGCACAAAGCAACATGGAAGGAAAAATATGCATTGCGTGTGAGCCAGTCCTGCATGCCAAGAAATACCTTCATCAGAGCCAAGCTCAGATAGGTTCTTAGTAGTTTGTTGAAAAAAATACTATTTTCCATTCTGGAATGACTGACCCATACAGGCAGTCCTTGACTTATGATCGTCATTGAGCCTGGAGTTACAGTCGTAAGTCAAGGCATACATGTGACTGGATGCAACTGTTTAGCCTTTTCTGTGGCGGTTGTTAAGCAAACACCACAGTCATTAAGCAAACTCAGTGGTCATTAAGCAAGTGCTTAATGATAAAAAAACATTTTTTTAAGCGAACCCATTCACTCGAATGGGCTTTTTTCTGGGCCAGAAATTGGGGAAAAAAATCACAAATCGCAGTCACGTGACCATGGAACACCACATCTGGTTGTAAAGCTGATCCTCCCCTTTGCAGTCATGTGACCATGGGGCCATCCGAGCTTTGAAGAGTCATAAAACAACCAGGACTACTTGCAATCCTGCTTGAATTCAGTCGAACAACCATTTCTCTGGGATGGTATAAGGACTCTTGCCTTGGGCAGGGGGTTGGACAGAAGCCTCTCAAATCCCTTCCAACCCTATGATTCCATGGAAACAAAAATTTAACTGGTATATTTCAGCCAGGAAGAGGGAAGTTGTATAACTTAACCTTGTTTTTAGACTATTCAGTAGTTCACTGGTAGGTGGAGGCCACTTGGACAAGGAGACTTCTGTTCTAATGATTGTGTGTGTGAGAGAGTGTGTGTGTGTGTCCATGTGCAGTACCATGTTGGACAAACAGGTAAAGTTCTGGAAAAATATCATATTTTAAAACCACGTTTTTCTGATTTTTTCCTATCCATCTACACTATACACATAGAAAAACCAAAGTCTGTGTTCCATCTTTTACCTGAATTCTGCCATCTGCCACCACCTCCTCCTCTTTCAATCATAATCTGTTCCCCACAAGATGACATCAGTAAAACCACCTTAAGCACAAGCACAGAGAGGACAAAACAGATCTCATCTCAGTCAAAGAGTGAACAGAAATGACTTGTGGGATAAGGAGAGGAGACGGTCAAAGGCTGATGACACCATAGCAGGACCCATCTTGTGCAAGAGCGTCAACTCATCGGTCATTAGGGCCAATTGCTTTGAGTGAGATAACCAGAATTGGGATATTTCATCTGAATTCTCTTTCTCACTTCCTGACAAGCAATCTGTGCTTAGCTCTGCCAGTGCATAATCCTGAGAAATTTGATCGGTGGGGATAATTTGGTTTGTTTATAGATAGTTGGACTAATTATCTTATCAGCAGCCAGGATCAGTGCTGGAAAAGGTTGATGGGACAGCTCCGGTCAGATGAAATAAGGGTCATCTCCCGGTTGGCTTGATACGTTGGATTGGTCAAGAACAAAAGAGCTGTTTCAAAGTCAAGCCATAGGTCTTCCCCCAAAATATGTTTGGGACAGGAAGCAGGGAATATCAGAACGACTAGGACCTTCCAACCAGAAGTGCTGTGAATTCACCAATATCGAGTATATGTGGAGATGGAGGAAAGGAGAAAGGGAGAGGAAAGTAGATGCTGATGTGCGACAGGAGGAAGGAGATGACTGAAGAGAGGCTGGTTGCAGAGGTACAAATCAGGGCAGAAGGTTTTGAGAAGGATTTAAAGCTGACGTGGAAAGAGGAGGAGGAGGAGTTAGTGTCAAGCAGAAAGAGCACAGAAGGTACATTGCGCGTGTATACGTAGATGTACGTATCTACGTGTGTGTGTGTGTGTGTGCATGTATATGTACGTGTGTGTGTATATATATATATATGTATGTGTATATACATATATGTGTATATATATATATATATATATACAGTAGAGATGTGGCAGCACAAGCGGTTAAGATGCTCGGCTTGTCGGCTGGAAGGTTGGCGGCCCGAGATCGAGACTCGGCGCTGCCGTGCGACAGGGTGAGCTCCTGTCGTCCGCCTCTGCTCCTGCCAACCTAGCAGTTCAACAGCGTACAAAAACGCATGTAGATAAAGAGATGCTGCCTACGTTGGCAGGGAAGGTAACAGTGTCTATGCGCCTTGGCGTCAAGTCATGCCGGCCACATGACCACGGAAGTGTCCTTGTACAGACGCTGGCTCTTGGCTTGGAAACAGAGATGAGCACCGCGCCCTCGAGTCGGTCACGACTGGCAGGGAAACCTTTACCTTTATATGTGCAGCACTGTGCAAAAATCTTAAGGCTACCATTAGGTCTGTTGTTTCAGCAACGGCGTAATGACCACACATAACTGTGTCTCAGTCTCTTTATTGGAGGACAACCAGGAAATACAGGAAATTTGTACGCAGGATTCAAAAACAGGAAAAAGCAGAAAAAAAGGCTTCCCTAGGCTAAAGTGGCCAGTATTTAATATTGATTATCTAAGACTGACTTTTGTCTGAAGAAGCCGTTTTGTTCCTAAAATTGTGCTTGTTTAAATTTTGTGTCCACATTTCCTGTATTTTCTGTCTGAATCTTAATACAGAGACTGAAAAATAATTATGGGTGGACATTAAAACTTCGCTAAAAGAAAGCAGGTGGTGGCCTAAGAGTTTTGCACAGTATATATATCTATACTATACAATATATTTTTGCACAGTATATATATATACACACACACAAGTTTAGCAGATGCCTTCTGAAAAGAAAGACAAAATATATGGCAGGCAGGACAACCAGCAGTAAAGACTTGAGTGCTCAGAGATTATAGCAAAATTGCAAAAATTTTCTCAGAAAGGCAACTGGACTTTTATTATTTGATATAATTGGAAAATGTTTCATCTATTGTCCAGGAGACTTTCTCAATTCCATGTGGAAAGGAAAGAGGTGGCAAGAATATTCACATTTCTCACAAGGCAGGATACAGGACACACACCAGAAAAAGTTCTCACAAAACAGGCTAATGGAGTGACAGTGCTAAGCGATAAAGATTTAAAGACTAGTTTTGCCCTTAAAGGTCAGCACAATATCACATCAGAGGAGGCTGAAAGACTTTTGTGAAAATGAGTTAAGGCTACATTATAAAGAGAAGACAAGTGATGTCTAATCCCCCCCCCATTAAGGGGAGGATTTAAAGTGTTTCCATAATAGATTGTTTGATTCCTCTTGATAACCAGTTAGCTTCTTTGTCAAGAATTTGGAATTTGCAGTCATCAAGGAATGCCCCTGGTCTTTAAGTTGAAAATGGACTGCAGACAATTCAGATATTTTGTGTTGTTGAAATCTTTTGTAAAGAGGCTGTTCAGTGAATGATCAAAAAATATGTCACTAATTAAAAAACGGGCAGAGCGTTGAACTTATTTTCACCATACTCGGTAGGCATTGCTGCTTCTGAGTAAAACACACATTCGCATGATTTATCAGATGATACTAAGAAGAAAAGGGAGATATTCAGACATGCATGGGAATCAGCAGCAAGATGGAGCCCAAAGGAAGAAAGTATGTGATAAAGCACAGTTAACTCCCAGGATTTAATGTCTTCTTGGAGGTGGGAAGATGGCAGGAAATTCTCTAGAGGGCATAGGACAGATAGGGTGCAAGACAGCTTTCTGGGGGTTCACAATTCAATGCTCGCCACGAGTCTCTTGAAAATTAGGCATTTAGAGTTGCATACTCCTTAAATACTGAATGTAGATACCGGCTTTGATTTTCAAGGAATTTGAGGTGGACATGACCTGGAATCCCAAATCCTTCAGCGTAGGTAATTTGGATCACCTATAGAAGGACTTCTAGAACATGGCCAGATTTGGAAAACAATGCATGACATAGAAGAGTTTATGGTATCAATAGAAGAGAATATTTCAGGGCTGAAGTGTGAGGTTCAATGGTGCTTTCTGAGCTTGGTTGCCTTTCTGCAGACGTTTCATTACCCAACGAGATAATATCATTTGTGCTAGAAGGTGCAAACCCCATTCCTTTTAGTACAGAAAATGTAACCTAGTTAGATAAAGAAACATCTGGAACAAAACAACCAAGCTCAGAGAGCCCCAATGGCCCCACAGAGGTTTATGGGGTACCACAAAGAATGCTTATGTTAAAAAAGGGGAAAAGGGCAGGAAGAGGGAAGCCATCATCTCAGATTTATATGGGAAGATGAATGGGTCATCAGTAAAAGATTTTATTCTGCCTTAAAAGCTCCAGATTTTCTTGGGATAGGGGATCATTCAATCCCCCACTTGAAGAACCATTTCAGTCATCGTTTTAGAAATATTGCAGGTTATAAGAATTTATCTCCTTTATTTAAAATGGTCCATCCTCTCAACATAGAAAGCTATGGCTTGGCAAGAATTCAAGAAGCTGCATTGATCTATTTACATGTCTATTGAGTGTATTAATTATTCACTCGTGGAAAGATTGGTCTCCTATCATTTTCCCTCCACGTAGATTAGCTTCTCATATAATGAAGAACAACGGTGGGAATGGGAAATGTCTCCGTCCCCTGCTTGCAAATACCTGGCTTGGCCACTCTTGAGAAACAAAATGGTGGACTAATGGGGCCTTGGCCTGATTGAGCAAGGACAGTCCCGTGCTCTTTTCCTCCCTCAGGCTGGTCTGAGCGCTCCTCAAATCTGAGGTGAAAATTCACGAGTGCGAACTTTCAGCACGCAACTTTACAGATGGGTTCTGAAACTGTGGGAAGCCATGATTAGCTTGGGCCATACTGGCCAGGTTTCTTCTTTCATCCAACTTGGAAACCACACTGGCTGCCTTAGTGCAACTGAGGCTATCCTATTTTGGCCACAAAAATCTGGATGACCGCTAATTTACATGGAAGCGAACAGACGGGGGCCATTCTACTTTGTACCCTCTCGTGATCTTCCTGATTGCTGCAGGGTGGTAATTTTAATTACTGGTAGTCCTTGATCTATAACTGTAATCCAACTTGGTTGTCAAGTCTTTGTGATGATAAGTCAAGGCATGTGGCCGTCTGCGCCCAATTTTTCGGCATGTTTTGCAGTGGTCGTTAAGAAAATCCCAATGGCATAGTTTGATGAAAACTGGAAATAAATGCCAGAAACCAGCACAAAATGTCACAAACTGCAGTCATACGACTGTGGGACATTGCAAATGGCCATAACAGTGAGCTGGTTGCCAAGTGCCATGACTATGGGGGTGTGTGCAGCTGTCATAACTTCAAAAGGGGCTCATAAGTAACTCTGGGGAAGACCATCATGACTTTGAACAGTCATGAAGCGACTGATCGTAAGTCAAGGACTACTTGTAAGTTAAAGTACATTACCCTTCCAGCTTAAGTAGACATATGATATATGGACTGAAAATATCCAGAGGAACACTCATGTTAGCAAATGCCTTGTGGTCATCGAGATATTTGCAGCCCAGATAGGTCAGGCAGATAGGACACGTCCGCCTAAGCTTAGCAGAATATGGCGCAACGAAGAATAAATAAAGTCTGCAATTCTGGATCTCATTTGGCTCTCAGCATTATTATTAAATGTCTTATTAAAGACAGGTCTACCCGGACAAGCCAGCAGCCAAGCTGGAATATTCGATATGGCCATTTAACGGCTTTATCTTGGAAAAGGTCCAGGACTTAAGGCTGCAGGGGGAGAGAAGGAGTCTACCCTTTTCAAAAGAAGGGCTAGATTTGAAGAAATTTGTCCCCTGAATGTGCACCAAGGAAAGAAGAAGGAAAAACTAGGAGGGAGGAAGAAATTAAATCAGAGGCGGGAAGCAGCATGAAGGAGGAGACCTATGACTCAAATCAATACGTAACCCTAATCAGAAAAAGGACAAAAAAAAAAAGGAAGTTGAAATTAGAGGAACTAACATGGCGTTACTGGTGGCTGTGGCCGAAACGTCAGGAGAAGACACCACTCCACACTTGGAACATTTGAGCGTGATGCTGTAAAGGGGCACTGCCATCTGACTGCAATTAAAATTAAAAGACTGAAACGAAACAAAACACTTTGCTCGTGAGCACAAACAAAAGGCAGGTAGGAACGGAGGGAGGAGGAAGGAAGGAAGGAAGGAAGGAAGGAAGGAAGGAAGGAAGGAAGGAAGGAAGGAAGGAGGAGGGAAGAAGGAAAGTAGGGAGGAAGGAGCAAAGGAAGGGAAGAAGGATATTTACAAAAAGAATAGAAGAAGAAAAAGAAGGCTGAACAAAATGAGAACCCCAACCCAAAGATCATAAGCTTGAAAGAGAGAGAGAGAGAGAGAGAACCAAAACAGCAGGACAGGGAAGGGTTCACACTCGGTGCAGGAAACCTCCAGCCAGACCCCCTTTCCCTCACCCAAGGAGGTCATGGGCTGTGTCAAAGTCAGGGGTCCTGGACAGAACCATGTTGGAAAGTAGTGGCCAGCCAAATCTGAATAGCAAAATTGTGGGGGGCTTCCGTGGCTATTCCCATGTTCTGAAGATACGGCTTCGAGACCCGAAAAGGATCAATCAAGGACTTCAAATTCTTGCCCTGAAGGAGAAACTGTAGAGATTAGCCTAAACCATTGGTCCCATCCTCAATCACCAACATCTTGCTGTTTCTGTGATAGCCTCTGCCCAACATGTTCAGCCTTGGCCACTTTAAGATGTATGGACTTCAACTCCCAGAATTCCTCTGCCAACTATGCTACTGAGGAATTCTGGGAGTTGAAGTCCACACCTCTTAAAGGTGGCTAAGGTTGAACACACATGGTCAATGCCATGATCACAAGGACCCAAGGAGTATTCCTGATTGGTAAGACTTCACTTGCTCAGAGGAATGAATGAGCATCTACTCTAGTGTGCATTCAAGTCACTTTTTTCAATGCTGTCATAACTTTGAATGGTGGCTAACCAAATGGTTATAAGTCAAGGACTACCTCTAGCCGCCAACGAATGTTTACCTTGGAAAAGTGGAATGGCGACCACCATCAGCTTTTGCCCAGAACTCAACTTTCTACCAAAATTGGGAGGCGCAAATTCAGTTTACCCTAAACAGAAAACAATTTTATCCGAAAATTCTGCATTGAGTCATCAAGAAGGATGACAACCAATGGGCAGCGATGGTCAGAACATGGGGAGGAAAGGAAGAAATGGAAAGACATAATGCTGAGGTTGGTGCAGGGTGCGCTCGTGCACGCTGCTTCCAAATTTACTCTCTTCTTACTTTCCAACACAGTTTGAAAAACTCCAGCCTGAAGTTCACCAGTTAAATGAACAGAGATGACACAGCTCTTAACCCTCCCGACAGCGCCATATTATCCACAGGTGACGCATTACAAACGGCTGAAGACATCAACAAGCCCATTGCACATTGAAAAGCACATCTTTGAAATGACTCCGAGGGCAAGCAAAGAAATTAACGTAGAGGGAGGGGGAAGAGGAGCACCAAAGAACGGTCCCTTTCCCTAAATGTTTGCACTTGCGGCATCTGTTCAGCACAGTCGATAACCAGCTGGAGCAGAATTTAATCCGAAGATCTTCATTATGCTTTGACCTGGTGGCAAAGCCCGTAAAGCAA
>JANHZU010001220.1:41477-55298 GCA_032468055.1 Acrochordus granulatus
CACTCAGAAGAACAATAGGTTCACCCAATCATTCATTTCTGCTGAATGACCAAAATCCATCAGTTGAAGCAAAGGAGAAAGAGGTGATTTCTTAAGAATTGAGCCACACTCATTTTTTACCATTTAAAGAATCATTACTTAGAATGGCTGCTTCAGGAGCAAAATCTTCCTTGTAGAAATACCATGGCAACCTTGCGGAAGAGTGTTTTGTGATTGTACAGAAACCTCGTTAAAATTGGGTTAAGGATACGCTGCATCTCAGTCACGATCAATGGTGGAAGAGTAAAGATGGCAGACTGGATATCAATAAGTCATCTGAAGTGCAACAGAGGCAACCCGGCATTCCACTCTTATCTTTGCTTTCTTGTAGAGTAATCTGTCAGTCTTTGTGCTTGTGATAAGATTGTGAAGAAATTGTTACATCAATGGGAAGGAAAATATTCCCAAAGTTGAACCATGTTGTTTTACAAATTCAGAATGGTATAAGAGGCATTCCTCCAAAATTCTCCGGCACAGGCCCTTGAACCACATCTTATCTGATGTGTATTTTTTTAATTGAAGAGAATATTTTTTATTGAAGAGAATATCTACTGTGAGATCCTTGGTGCTCTCAGTCTGGTTGTTTTCTTGCAAACGTTTCATTCCCAAAATGGATAACATCATCAGTGCTGGTGATGATGCAATCAAGCTCAGAGAGGACCAAGGACCCCTAGTGTGTTTTCTTTCCCAGCACACGTGAACAGCTGATGTCGGCCTTACCCGGTAGACCAGAGAGTAAACACAACAAGGTGAGCTAATTCCACTTGATTGTAGGGCTACATTGACAGAATTTTGCAGGTCTGAAAGTACAAATCTCTCGCTGTCTCTTTTTACCATTTGTTGAGTTAGGGTGGATCCTTTCTGAGTTTCTTTCTCTGCCCATATGCAGAGGTGGGCTCCTTATCTATCTCTTCCCAAGGCAGTATCTCTCTCCTTCAGTTCCCAAGGACATTCCCACATACCATTACATCTCACCCATCAGAGACTGGAGTCACCCAAAAGGCTAAAACCCTAAATCTAGACTAACCAAACTCAGGCACTGTGCTCTCATCATATGTTATGCTTGTGGGAGTAAACTGTGCCATGGCTTCACGTAATAGGCAATTTCACCCAATCTCATAAGATTTACAGTTGGGGGGAGCAGCAGAGCAGATTGGGGAAGCTCAGTTGGGGGAGCTCTTACAAAATGATTTCAAGGAGAGGCTTGCCATTTACAGAAATAATTTTATAAGGGACACCAATATCCTGCTTCTCTTTCTAATCCAGGGGTGTCCAACCTTGGCAACATTAAGGTGTGGACTTCAACTTCCAGAATCGGGATGGCTGAGGAATTCTGGGAGTTGAAGTCCACACATCTTAACGTTGCCAAGGTTGGATATCCCTGCTCTCATTCTTCCTCCACTCTCCTCCTAGTCTTTCTTGCTTCCTCCTGTTTTCTCTTACAACTTGCTAGGCGATTTAGAAGCAAAGGAGCACCCATTAGTTTTTATTTTTCAATTTAGGACTGGAGGCATTCTTGAAGAACTTTGGAACACGTTGGCTTTCTTTCTCTTTTCCTTAATTTTTAGCATTAAAATAAATTTTTAAATGTAAAATGTCCAATGGATGCCAAAGAAGGCATCTCCAAGCACATAGAGTGAATCTAGGTACTAAGTTCATGCTCAAAAGTTGGCTTCGTGTAACATGCTGAACCACAGACTTTGCACACCCATGTCTAATGTGTTGCACAAACCCCCTACATTGGGTTGAGTAAACCACAGTTCTGATATGTTCCAGCCTACTGTCTTGGGCAAATCAAGGCAATTGGATTATTGAGCTAACCTTTATTTTAGTGGGTTGTGGTTCCTAGTCTAATGCGCTGTGTTGTGCAAAGCTGTAACATAAAATTAGATTTGAGTTAAACCGATTTTCAGTAAACATTTAAATTAAGATATTTTACTCTCAATTTGAATAGCTAATGTTTTGGCCTTATTATCTTCCTTTCATTTTCAGACCAGTTATGCTTTTGCTTCACATGTGCTAAGCGATAAGACTTGGGTCCCCCTTTTTCTATCAGACTGTTCCTCCAGAAGGAACTCAGTACTCAGGGATGGTGAAATTCCTCTGTCATGTCAGATGGACTTTGATTGGGCTCCTTGTTTGAGACACTGATGATGGAGAAACCTCCATGAGAACCTTCTCTCCCCTGCTTTTAAGGAACAGAATTTGTGTGGTTTTGTCACAAATCATCTCTGTGGTTGCTATCAATGTAAATATTGACTTACATCCATTCTACAAATGGGCACAAGTCCATGCCTTTGTTTACTCTGGAGAACCAGGTAAAGTAAATAAGCCTCTTAGGCGAACCCAGCCTGTATCAAAGGATTTTTTTTTGTGGCTTGGACAAAGTCTGGAATGACACATCGTGCAAAGCCTGATCAATCATGAGGAATTTTGAAAAAAAAAACAATCCATGAGAGTTTCCCCAGTGTAATTTCACCAATCTTCCAGCCCTGTGATAAAGAAGCTATTGCTTATAAACATGATTATCTTCCCATCTCTGTTCCTTGCTTTCTCTGTTCTGTTACAGTGTGAACTCACCAGGAATAGCCCAATTACTTTATTCCTGAATAAATGGGAATAAAAGCAATTTAGTTCTGAATATTTACGTCACTTAGTAGGATGTGGCCTAGTGCAGGAAGGGAATAATTAATCAGACAGGAGGTATGGCGGAGAGGTCTTATAGAAAGACAGTGTCAACAGGAACAATTCTTTTTCATAAGGTAATTTCTTAAATGGAAGGACACAACTTATTTGGGATTTGTGAACAGAGTCTCCTGGCATGCAAATCCTTAACTCTCCTGGAGCAGGTGGCCTTCAATGGCCGGGAAACAGGTTATCACTGGATCCAAAGACATTGTTAGCAAAGAAACTCCTGGGATTAGATGTCTAAATTGCTGGTATTTTTCATCCCCCCAAGGGTTCTGTTTCACCAGGCAATTAGCAGCAGATTATAATTAATACTCTGGCCTGAAAGCTTTACTTGCTAATTACAGGAGATACTGGCTTATAGCTTTAGTCTAAAGCAGTGCTTCTCAACCTTGACAACTTTAAGACGAGTGACTTCAACTCCCAGAAGTCCATCTTAAAAGTTGCCAAGGTTGAGAAACACTGGTTTGAAATAATGACCGTAGCCTTTTCCACAGAATAGTGCAATTAATTAGCAGCTCAGAACTGTTTATGTTTCCTCCAAATGTAGGGGTTAGGCTGTAGTGCTTGTGAAAAATTATGTGAATTATGTTTTATAAACAAGTTGGATTGCTCAGCTCAGGTGAGACCCAGCCAACCTTGGCTGATCTCAAAACCCCAAGCATGGCCAGGCCTGACTGAGACCTCTGTGAATAAGATGGGTGGTATCTAAATTTGGCAGATAAATATCATAAATATTTCTAGGAAGCCACTGAGTGAAGTCATCTGCCAGCACAAGTTCTTCTGTCAACAATGTGCTGATGATCTCTAGTTATAAATCTGTACTGACCAAGAGATGTCATCCAAGTTCTTTTTCAGTATATTGGAGGCAGTCGGGGTCTAAATGGGGATGAATAGGTTTAGTTAGGAAAATGCTTTAGCTTTAGTAAGAATGACGGCTGTAGGTTTTGGGATCTCCTGGTTGTGAAGACATTATTTTGTTCTGGATGAAGCTGTACCGTTCCAGACAGCATTGGTGCACAGTCTGGGGATCCTTTTGGATCTTGGTTTTTGCTGGAGAAGTACGTGGCAGCCATGACCAAGGAGGCCTTTGCTGAAATTAATCTTGTATGCCAGTTGTGCCCTTTCTTATATCAAGAGGCCCTGTTCATGGTCAATCATGCCTTGGCCATGCTTGGAATAGTGCACCATGGTCTACATGAGATTGATCATGAAGATTATTAAGAAACTGCACTTGATCCAAATATACAAGCACAGATAGTTAAGGGCACACCGGAGTACACCCATACAACTTCACTATTTTGTAAGCTGCACTGGTTTACTATAGATTTCTGGGTGCAGCTCAAGGTGTGGCCATAACATATAAAGCCTTATATGGCATACAGGTGTATTATTTGTAGAGCCACCATTCTCCAATTATCTCTGCTTGTCCCATTGGATCCAGCAGGGTGGGTATGCTGGGGGTCCTTTTTCTGAAACAATATCACATAGTGGGAACTGAAGAATCAAATTCGTTGTCCTAGTGCCTGATCTTGGAAGAACATATCTCCAAGACCCTGATCCTATTAGACTTCTGTAAGCCTTGAAAGCCTGGGTTTTCCCCTAGCATCGGGTCAAAGGGTTGGATGGATGCAACCGATAAAGGAGTTGGGTTGGCATAGATTGTGACTTGGCCTTAGTTATGTGGTATAGTGGCACATCTTTGTGTTCTGTATTATTTTGTTTTAATTTTGTGCTAACTGCCCAAAGCTGCCATAAATAAATGTTGCATTCAACATGTAGCAAATTAAATTCTACTTGCCACTAGTACTAGTATGCTGGCCTTACTACAACCTCTTAGGTGCCATCTCTGATTCTGTTGCCAAACACTGCAGCAACTTTTGGCTTTGACTGGCTGTCAATACAAGATGCCAAAATTTACAGCGGTCACTTTTAATTTATAGTTGATGGTATACTATCAAGTGATCGACCTTGATGTCCTTTCAGAGATCCCTTAAAACTCAGTTACGTCAACAGGTTTGGGGGTCTCAAAGAAATGGGGATTTAATAAAATGGCTACCTCGTGTGTAATATCTATTCTCACCTAGCCTTTTTAGGCTTTTTTAATAATATTTGTTTTAATTTTGCAGTATTTTTGAAATGATTGTGTTTTATGGTTTTATTATGCTGTCATGTTTCTTTGAAACATAAGTAAATTATGACTTCTATAAATTGCTGGGTGGCATACAAATATAATAAATAACAGATACAATTATTGGTACATTTTAGTAGCCGGTGAGAGGTAAATATAACTTTATTTGATAAATCCTGATCAATTGTCAATTAAAGTCTTTTTGGAGTGAAGCTAACCTTTTGTGATTTAATGACTGTAGTTTATCCGTTGCCTTCTTTTGGGGAGTTTTCTTTACTTCCCAGTCCAACCTACAGCTTTTGGGATCTCCTGTTGGTCTCTTAGCCAAGTACTAAGCAGGCTCTGAATCCAAATCGGGTAAAGCATTTGCATGGAAAAAACCCAGCTGTTGCACTTGCATTCTCTTGCAGCCTTCAGATTAAATTCAAAGCCCTTCAAGATCAATTTAAATTTCTGGTAAGTGCCAGCTCCCCCTTTGTGCAATCTGCAATTTGAGACGGAGAAGGAAAGAGAGGGAGGGAGGGAGAGGTGTCAAGAAGAAGAAAAGCAAATAGGAAACAATGTGTGGGAAAGAGAAAATAAATATGAGCCATATAAGAGAAATAATAGGTATTCTGGCTTTGCCCCCAAGCCTAATTTCCTTCAACTTTTAGGAGGAAAATAAATGACTGCTAGCCTGTAACCATTAACAAAGCAGTAGTAATGTATTACACGGACTTTTTGGTTTGCGCTGAACAGCTAGAACATCCACGCAAGCTGGAGGGCTGTGCGCCGAGTTCTCCGCTTGAGGTCTTCGCACGGAGGCTGCCTGACAGAAGCGCCACTGCTCAGGAGTGTCCCAGATGACCTCTGAGATCCATCCATCTCTGGGATCCTTCAAATTCACAAGGGGGGAAAAATGCGCTCTGGAGTACTTGTGTCGCACTTGTCAGCGACCCCTTAAAACAACTTGATCTCTTCCTGGGATCACACCGTCGCTCTCTGCCGATGCAGGACAGCTGTGGGAATAGATGGATCGGGTTTACGGCGTTGCAGACAGGTGTGGTGTGGGCAGCCGCAGCATTTTTCTCCCCTCCACTTCCGAAGAGCTGCACAGCTTTAGGTGATTCAGTTCATACCACCTGCTGGATCCAAAATTAACTGGAGCTTTGATTACCGAATTAACTCAATAGCGTAAATGCGTACCAGGCTCTGGCCACAAACAGCCCACCTATTAGTTTGGTTTGAATTTTAATCTAGCTTGCATATTAACCCAGCTATATTGAAATAAGAAACCTTGGTTTCTGCCTAGCTCAGGAAAAGACGAGTGAAATTTTTAGACGACTAACTCGGCTGTTTCAGAATGATTCCTTTTCTCAAAGAAAATCATCTTGCGATGCGTGAAAGAGCTGGTTTGGCTGACACACCCATGTTTTCCTGATCACGATTGGCTCAGCCCGGTTGTCTGAATTTGCACAACACACTAGCCTAAAACAAGTTCGACTAATTTATTGTTCAAAGGATGTTTCAAACACAGCTGCAATGTCCCAAGGAGTGAATTGTTCCGTGGCTGGCTCTGAGAATTGCACATTTTGATCTTAACATTTGGGCCGTTGATTATTTTTGGATATTAGCTGGTTTGTTGAATGAAAAAATAAAAAAGGGCACAACTGTCAGCAGCTGATCTGATATCAAAAAGTTATAGGCAGTACCTTTTACAACAGCATTTCCATATAAAAATACCATTAATAAGTATATAACCATAATAAAATAATACAAAAATGAAGAAGAAAAAATAGAAGATAGTTCAAGTAATGAGATGTCTCCAGAATAGCTTAATTTTTAACATCCTCCTGAACTGCACTGGGGGAAAAGCTAATTTGATCTCTACTAACCCAAAGTACTGTCACTGTCACTGAAAGACTGCAGAGCTTCTCTTGACATCAGTGTTTCTCAACCTCAGCGACTTCAAGGTGCAGGGATGTCAGCTCCCAGAATTCCCATGCCTGGGCCTGAACCTTGACTGGAAAGGGTCTAAATTTGTGTTTTTCAACCTTGGCAACTTTAAGATGTATGGACTTCAACGCCCAGAATGCCCCAGCCAGCAAAATACACCACAGCATTACGCCTGTTTTGCACAGATCTTTTCAGTGCAATAGAAGGATAAGGCCTTGATGGTTCTGCAGCTCCCTCTCATGGCAACTGTTCAGGTTTTTTTGTGGCTGAAAATCCTGAGACAGATGCATATATGATCAGAAAATGTGGCTGGGGAGCATGGAACTGAATGCCGTTCTTTATATTCACTGTCCTGTGATTCAGCTGGACAAAACTCTGGCTTTTGGAGTAAGCCTTTGGAGTTCTTGGTTCTTACTGACTTTGGTTGTTTATTTGCTGTTTCCTTAACAGCAAAGGTAACATCCTCAGTGACTCACAATGATGATGATATCCACCTTTAACATTTAACATCTAAATAACCTAGTTGGGTTATGCAACATCTGTAAGCAAACATCTGTAAGCAAACAACCAGGCTCAGAGGGGACCAAAAGCTCCACAAGTCGACGCTGAACTACAGAGATTCTGTTATTTTCAGACTTTAAACAATAACGTCAAAGTAGGTGAGATTCAAATTGTTTTTGAGAGATGAGAATGGTGCTCGGGAATTCCCCTCGGATCCGCTGGGATAAGAAACAGTTGCTTCCACTGGCCACCCGCCTGCAATTTTCTAACTTGGTTTTTCTTCGGTGCAACAATCTGTTTTCAAACTTATTAACTGGTTTCCAGCTAGGATGAAATTAATATTTGTCTCATTAACAAATGAAGGAAAAGTAATGCTTCTCAGCTGCCTCAATCTATCCACTTCGGCTGCGACCTGCCTTGAAAGAAAGAGATGGGCATATAAATACACAAGGATAAACTGCCAATGGAATTTTGCCTGGAGTGAAATTTGAAATAAATATTTTCACTTGTGTATTTTTCTTCAAGAAGAAGAAAGGAGAAAAAGAAGAATCTAAACCTCGACACCGGGGCTCAAATTGACAACTTAATCTAAAATCACTCTCTATTCTTCTTACACTAATACTAATTACTCCTATGAAAAGCTTTGTGGAGCTCAAAAGCTGGTCCAGGCAGTCCTCAACTTACGACCACAATTGGGATCAGAATTCTATCACTAAGCAATGCGGTTAAGTGAGTTGCACCCAATTTTACAAAATTTTGCTGCGGTTGTTAAGTGAATCACAGGATTGTTAAAGGAATCTGGCTTCTCCCATTGATTTTGCTTGTCAGAAGTCAGCTAGGAAGTTCACAAATGGTAGTCACATGACTCTGGGACTGCAGTGGTCATAAATATATGCCACTTGCCAAGCATCCGAATTTTGATATTGTGATTGCGGGGATGCTGCAACGGTCATAAGTGCAAGGATTGGTTATAAGTCACTTTTTTAGTGCGATTGTAATTTCAAATGGTCACTAAATGAATGGTTGTGAAAGGAGGACTATTTGTACATCTTCCAATGGAATTTTGATTGGTCCTGATAAACAGTGTTACCCTAGTCTATATTCTGAAGAGCATGTAAGGAATATCGAGGAAAAAAATTTTAATAAAATGAGCTGTGTTTCTCTGGGAATTTTACACATAACTATTTTTCAGTTTTTACAGGGGCTTGATATGTTTTCACAAGTATCAAATAGCGTGTGTGTGTGTAATGACAAGAATCATCTGATTATTTTCTGCATACCAAGCTATAGAAGTTAACATAGTTACGTCGAGTAAGAGGAAATAGTCTTCTGAGATTAGGAGCTTGGCACATCGAGAACCAGGCAATGAAACCGAGGTGCTGTTTGCAATTTAATGGTCCGCATTGCCTTGTTGCATATCGTTACAGCGAGACACAGGTTCATGTTGTAATTATATTTTTCAATTGCTTCACCAACTGCCATACTTATCATCTGTGCTTCTTCCTGAGATGAGTTGGGTTGGAGAAGACCAACCACACCTCGGTTCAGATGTGAACTCAACCACATCATGGCTCCCCTAAAAAATGGATGGAGCTTCATGGCTGCCATATTTGGACCACAGGCTGTAGACGTCCTGAAAGCAAGTTTTTGGGGCCAGATCCTAAAGTCTACTTCATGTGGATAATATCTCACATCTGATGCTGCTGAAAGCATCTGGGGCTCCCACCATGCTGGTTGAAATCTAGAAATGGTGCATGGATGGCAAAAGAAAAAAAATGTTTGACTTACCCTGGGGATATAAGTTTTTGTTCTTCTGTATGTTTCAGATATGTCAAGGAAATACTTTTTTTGCCTATTTGACTGCAAGGCCCCCTCTTTCTAGCTCTTGAAAGGAAATACAGGAAACATGAATCATCCGTATGGCAGGGTCTGAGGAGAACTACACAATCTCATGCCTCAGCCCTCCCATATGGGTGCAGCTCCAGTTTAAATAGGCATCTTAGGGCCACACAGTTGGCTTCATAAATTGAGAGAAGGTCATGCTGACCCTAGGACTGATTTGGCTTTGAATGAAGAATGAACTCTGTTGCTGAGAGATATCTCGTAACTGAATTGCCACACTGAAAATAAATAAGAAGCTTCTGAATTTTGACAGTGCAATCTCAGGTTGCGCTGGGGACCACAACCTAGGACACAGTTTAAATACAGCCTGAAGATAGCCAGTTGCCCAACTCTCTTTCTACGCATGTGGTGTGAATTCACCCAGTTGTGAGTCAATAGAAGAGAATCCCTGGGCCTCAGAGTTGAACTGTGGTTTGAGCCTTTGGTGCTCTCAATTGGTTTTTCCTGGAAGATGTTTCATTACCCAACTAGGTAACATCGGTGCACTATGAGTGGTTCAACAAACCATAGCTAACTGCCAGGTTGCATATAGTACCAATAGAAGAGAATATTTGTAGCTCAGGGTTGAAGTGTGGAGTCCTTGGTGCTCTCTGAGCCTGGTTGTTTTTCTGCAGATGTTTCATTACCAAACTAGATAACATCATCAGTGCAGGTTGCATATCAGTAATGGGACCTACATTTCAACGATGTAGAGGGAAAAAGTCCTGGCAGGTAGGTTGGGCTGATACCAGGGGTGTCAGACAAATATCCCTCTTGTCCCACAGACTGGCCTATCCTCTTGGAAGCTTCTTGAGCCATTTCCTTTTTGTCATCTGTGCTGTTCTCATCCCCCTGACATTACGGGAAGCTAGCACAGAAATAGACCGTCTCATTATCTTCGCCTTCTCTTGTTCGGTCTCGCCTACCAGCCTCTCGAATATTCATTAAAGCTCCTGTAATGCTATCCTGGTTAATTGGGACCTTGGGGAAACTGCAGCCGTTCTAGAGCAAGGAAGGATATCCTTTGCTTTCAGTGAATGAATAAAGCTGTTGATGTAAAGAGAGAAGAAACTCAGCCACTTATATTCCAGGTCACTTTCCCTCAAGCTTTTATGGGCTTCTTTGCTCTTACGGCTTAAAATTGAAGCTTGTGGAGAAGAAAGAAAGTAGAACACCTTCACCGATAGGGAGTAACTATATTACTTTACTGCTCTTATTAGCAGTACATCAAAATACTGTTAAATGCATAGTTAGAGCACTTGGATAAAAAGTTGACAGACTTAGTTCCATTTTTATATTTTCTCATTGCAGACTAATGCAGACTGGAGAATATCAAGTAGGGAAAAGTGCAAATAGATGTTATTTTTATTGCTTCAGACTTGTCACAAAGGGCTGAGGTTCCTGCCTTCCTCTCATCCCAGATTTGCCACATGTTTATCCTGATCTCGCTCCAATATCTTTGTAAATAGATGGGTCTTGCTAGGAAAATATTCCGGTGCTAAAAAGCTTTATAGGGGGGCCCACTTGCCACTACAAAGCAGACTAAACACCATGACAAGATGACAAGATACCTGAAGCTAAAGATACTAGGGTAGAGCTAGGCTTCTGTTAAAAACACAAAAATGAGCAGATATAGAATAGATCAATGGTAAGGAAAATGCACCTTACAAAATAATTTCAGTGCAATTATAATTATTTCTGGTTATGTTTCTAGATACCTTCATCATGCAGCAACCGGCTCAAAGGCTGAGTAGTTTAACTGTGCATCTGTTATACAGAAATGACAATGAACAGAAAAAGAAGGTAATTGGTGATGTTTATAATTTACTCAGTCATCATTTGATGTACTTTGTGCCTTGCTGTACAGAGCAGAAGGTACTCAAAGTGACTAGCAATAAAAAATAAAACACCACATAAAGAGTTAGTTGCTGTTAAAATGGTTTAGAATCTCAATGTGATCTCAAAAGCTTATTTAAAAAGGGGAGTCTTGAGACATTTTCAAAACCAGAAATAATAAGGTAACAATACAGCTGCTAATGGACTGTTTCCCTTAATTTCGGAGCAGCACAGAAGTCCCAGCAAACTCAGAAAGTGAGGATATATTTAAAATAATACTGTACCTTCTGCTCATTTCAGTGTCCAGAAAGTTTCATGTTGAGACAGATGGTCCTCAGATCCCTAAGCTGTTTGATAATTTAAAATTAAGTTAGGGACATCTAGGGTGTCCCTAGATGGGTGTTATGTATTAAAGAAAGTCAAGAAGCCATGTGATTGAAGCTTGCCCTTTTTGAGTATGTTGCATTAATGGTGTTCGAACAAAAATGTTTGCTTCTTTCATCACAAGTATAATATATTCTCAGTTCTGTGTATCAGCTAGCAGCCTGACTGTCATATTTGACATCCAGAGATTGCATATATTTTGGTAACTTCCTGCTGTCTTAAGCTGATGTAGTGATTCTCCAATTGGCAAGGTTCTCACAACACACTAAACTGTAAACCATAGTCTGTAAAACACAGTGAGTAAGTTCTCACAAAGCTATGCCAAACAAAGCAACTGCCATGATATTCGAACAGTATGGCAGTGGTTGATGAAAATAAATGTCTGCCTATTTCAGATCATCCCTAAGTGGGTGCCCACCAGATGACAGCCCACTCTCCTGTCTCAAAGGACCCAATCTGAAAGAGGTGGATAACAGATTGGATAAAACTATATTTTAGAACACTTTTCCCCTTTCTACTTTAGCATCTAAAGTGAGTTTAAGACAAAAGAAGCTGTCAGTGAAGATTCTCAATCATCCAGGTAGAATTGTCTGGAGGCTGAGCCATGGCAACTAGACTTCTTTTCTTTTGGTTCGAGACATTTCGCTACTTACTCAAGCAGCTTCTTCAGTCTGAAAAAAGTTGGTTATATATGCCTTCCAGGGTGGCTGTATTTCTCACTTAACCTTAGGCTTGTTAGATGGACAATAGGAGATGTGAATAGATAGTGTCTTTGGGATGTAGATGCTCAACTTCTAGATCTCTTACTCATCCACGAGTGGCTTTACACCATGTCTTTACAGACTTCTCCCTCCAGTTTTTCTCCTTGCAGGCTCATCTGGAACATCTGCCTAGCATATCCCCAAACCACCACCTCTCATTTGCAGAGCAATAAACCCTAGTTGGTTCATCCATGGTTTATCCATTTCCATCATAAGCCGCTGCAAACCACACAATGCCCCACGCGTGTCTTTGCTCTTCCCTTGAACGCGTGGCTTCGCGGGGTGGGGGAAAGGGAGTGGCAACCCGCCTTTGGCTTGTTCCTCTTCACTCGTCCACTGGGCTGGATCCAAGGCTGCTCCAGCCGCAGCTGGCCTGCTAGGAAAGCCCTCCAGCTGTACACCTCTGGCCCTTCTTTTCTGCCCCCTTCGCCGCCCCCTCCCCATTCCGTCCTCTGCCCCGGCTGCAACCAGACTGAGCTAACAGCAGGTGGCTGCCGAATGATTGACAGGCCTCCCATGACGTCATGCAGGTGGGCCGGGCACCGGGAGGGGTTCTGCCGCCGCCGCCGCCGCCGCCGCCGCCGCTGCGTGTGGCGTTGGAGAGGCAGCGGCTGGTCCCGACCCGGGAGGGCTGCCGGCTCCCCTCGGCACCCGCGCGGGCGGGCCTCTGCGGGGAGAGGAGGCAGCCCAACGGCGCGCCGGGTGGGCAGGTGCCCGCCGGAGCTTCTCCAGCATCTCCGGCCAGAAGGGCTGGCCGGGCAAGGCAAGAGAGGAGCCGCCGCGCTGGCTGGGCGCCCCGGCGGGCAGGGCAGGGCAGAGCAGAGCAGAGCTGGGTGCTGGGGGTGAGTAGCCTCCTCTTGCTCCGTGGTCCCCCGGGAGGAGTTCGGCGGGCGCTCGCCGCGGATTGCCCGGGGTAGCAAGCGACGCCGGGCATCGACCTGAAGAGAGAGGCGCCCGCGCCAGGAGCGGCGGGATGCAGAGAGCCAGCCGCCTCCGGGCTCTCGCTCGCCCCTTCCGAGCGGGTCCTCGGAGGACTTCGTCCCTCCCAGGGTCGGGGCTGGGAAGCCCAGAAAGCGGGGCGGGGGGCTGAGCCTCCGGAGGCGGCGCGGGCACGGCCGGGGAAGAGAGGCAGAGACGGGCAAGGAAGCAGCCCCGGCCCGCTGCCGGTGGTGTTCCGAAGGGATTTACGTCCGCCCCCCAGACGGGCCCAGAATGAATGGCTCTGACCCCCGGCAGGAAGGCTTCAGCCCGGAAGAGGCTACAGCCAGGTTCGCCCTCTCTGGCTTAAATCAGGATTTCTGGAATAAGCCATCCCAGCACTCTCGAACCCAAGAAACCGCGTTAGGCTTCGGTTGCAGTGTGCACGAAGCCGCCGGTTTGTGGACAAAGGTGAGATGCAACGATGGCTTATTCAGCAAACCGTGCTGAAGCCAGAGACCGTTGTTCCTCCTTTTAACTGCTACGGTATTGTATTGCATGAGGTTACACTACCACTGCAGTATCTTTGCTGGTGCAATTTTCTCCCGCTTTGGGGTCTGGCAGTGTGGCTGATGGGTGACACAGACGGCATCGGCCGCTTCTGATGCCGAGCTGAGCTGAGCACTGGGTCAGCTGGCGGGAAAGAGCAGAGATGCTGGGAATGCATCCAATATACGCTCGAAGCTG
>JANHZU010001220.1:61644-74211 GCA_032468055.1 Acrochordus granulatus
TACCATTTATGCCCCACTTTTCTACTTGCTGGGAATTAATCTATAGGCAGTGCTGCTTTGTTAGTTTTCAGCATCCTGTTTTTGGTGCTACCCTCGGGAGTTTTTCATCCACCCACTACTTATTTATTTTTGTTTGGCTTCAGGAACTCTGATACTGAGGGAAAGCTGTGGTTATACTTTTGAAGTGGTTGATAAATCTTTTTGAAAAGTGTGATATAAGATGACGGGAGAAAGCAATGTTCTACTGACAGCCGGAGATGAGAAATATGATGCGTAATGTACATAACTTCCTGCCTAGCAAACATTGTGAAGACTTCCTCTTCTGTCTGATGCACAAACAGGTTATTGGTATCAGCTTCTTCAGATCCTTATTTTAGAGATGGATCTGTTCATCTTCTTCTGATGCTAAAACAACAAAAATGATGCATTTCAGAACCTCCCAAGCCTCAATTGGAGAGCTATTTTCTGTCCACTTTTGCTTCTTAATACAGTATTTAAGGCTATCTGCCTAGGCTTTCAGAAATAGGAAACAACCATCAATCTTAGCAGCCTTTGGGAGCTTGATCGGCCATGAACCCATCTGGTTTCCTTTTAAAATCATCTTAATAGGTTGCATTATAGTTGTGGGCAGCAAATTCTGTATTTTAACTTTGTGCTGTATGAAAAAACATTTCCTTTGGCTGGTTCTGATGACTTTCAGTGGAGCTCCAACAATGGGAGAGCATGTGATATACGGAATGCATGTTTTGATACACATTTGTCATTGTCTAAAGCAGGAGTGTCCACCCTTGGCAACTTTAAGATGTGTGGATTCAACTCCCAGACTCTTTAGACACTTTATAGTCAAAAGAGTCCCTGTGGCTATAATCTTTCTTCCTTGGAGAAACGCTGCAGCCTCCTGATCATTTAAGCTGTTGTTTTTCATGTCTTCTCTAGCTCTTTCCAAACTCTTTTTATGATGTGGGGTTGGTGACTAGAACAAAACATATAGGTAGTCCTCAACATACAACTGTAATGGAGCCTGACCGTTACGGTCATATGTTGTAATAATTGTAAAATGGGTCTGTCATGTCACAAACTTGATTTTATTATCTTTTTTTTTTTTGGAGCAGTTGTTAAACGAACACCCTGGCCATTAAATGAACCAATGATTTGCTACGGGCATGTTTTTGCCAAAACCTGCAAGTTTTGGTTTAGCACAAAAACATCATAAAATGTGGTGACAACTGTTGATCCTATATCCCTTTTATTGGATCCATTGTAACTTCAAATGGTTGCTATCCTAAGTGAGGATTATCTGCAAGTATATCGACACTTTTCAGTTCTCTTTCTAACAATACCAAATGCGGAATTTGCTTTTCTTTTTTTACCGCTTCCGCACACTAGGTTAGCAACTTTCGCAAACTAACCCACATGGTCTTGAGATCCCTTTCTGATTTACCAAGGCAAGTTCAGATCCCATTAAGATATTGATGAGGTCTTGATTGTTATGTGTCAAGAAACAGAAAAGTCATTTTTGGGGGGCGAAGGTCCTTCTAGACAGACTAGGAGGTCGTCACGGGCCTAGAAATGCTCATAAAGTTTTTGGAGGAAAAGTCATCAGGTTATTTTCTTTGCATCAACTCATGAGGAAATGCTGGCTGTTATGAAATGGAAGATGGGAAAATTAAATATCCTAGAGAAAAGAGCACATCTGACTGAGCGCAGCCCTGGATAGGAGCCTTCTAATTCATCATCACATTATGGCTTGAAGTTCCTGGTCTGCAGATGGAGGCTGAAAGCAGGTCTTCTAGTCATCCACTGTCCTTTTTTTATTCTTATATATAAATGGCTTCAACTGTCTTAGCAATGAACAACTTAATTGCACTGAATTATCATCACAACAATGAGAAACTCCACAGGCCAGATATTTTAAAAAATGAGCTTTAGGAACTGCATGTGCAAAGCATCCAGATAAAATCTCTTCTAGGGAAGGTTTTCAAAGCCTTTGAAAAGGCCTCCAAGGGAAGCCTTAATCAACGAGGCTAAATTCCTTTGACCCAACATAGTGACTGTTCTCATATGTAGCGCTAAACTTTCATGTGATTTGTTTAGTTTCACCTCACTGCCATGTATGAACTGTGTTTTATAATTTGAGTCAGGCAGAACATTTTAAAACAAACTGTAGTTAGAGCAAACCATCATTTAGTTTTAGTGTAGTTAGAGCAAACCATCATTTATCAAGGTAAGAATAGCCAGGATTGCTTCAGCTGGGTTACCTCCATTTTAATGGATGTTGAGTTATCTCCTACAAATTATCAGATTTAAATCCTTCAGTTTGGTTTTTTTGGACAGTTTGCATTAAATATGTCTGTCTCGGTTGGGGATTATGAGAGTTCAACTTAAATTAGGGAAAGCAGTTTTAGCTGAAAAGTTAGATCAGCAGCTCAGAACTGAACTGCTATGTTCTTGGTGCTCTCTGAAATTGGCTGTTTGCTTGCTTGGTTGTTTGTTTGCAAACCTTATACTCACTTGAACTGATGATGTTTCTTAGTTGGGTCATGAAAGGTTTGCAAGCAAACAACTCGGAGCCCCAAGAACATCATATGCTTAAAATGTTTGCTCTGCAACTAATATGCATGAATTTTTCAGCGAATAATAATTCTATTATTATGAATTTGTGTTGCTATGCTTTACAACTGCCTCCATTTCTCATTGCTGGCCATGTTTGCTGCAACTAACTGTTCATTTCAGCAGTTTAACATATTTATGGAGACCCTCTACCCGAGCTGTAGAAATAGTTTTTGGCTATTTGATTTCTTCCACAACCCTCAAGCAACAAGGTTCTTAACTGGCTGGTATGTTACATTATAATGCATTAGACATAAACCAAAGCAGTTGAGTACAAGAAGCATGATGCAACACAACATTTTTCTCAAGAAATTAACCAGAAGGTCATTTTAAGGAGATAATTTTGACCCTAGCATTCTGTCTCAGCTTCCAGACAGATCATGTGAAACACGAGATATCTTGGTGCACATTCATGTTTATTTTTATGACTGCACCTAAAAAGCAGATATTTTCCATTGCATTTGCAATATTTGGAGTTGTTTTCTTAAATTTCAAAGCAAGCTGTGACCTAAGGGTGTGCTGTGCTTGCATCTCCTTTTGCCTTTGATCTACATGCTTTCTACACTAGATTTATCATTAACTTCTTTCATACTCCAAGAATAATTTTATTAACTAAGTAACATCTTACAGATTCCTGCATGTTAAAAGTTAACACTGAGGTTCCCTCTTGAATTCAACTGGGGAACCAGGAAATGTGTCTGATGACTGTTGTACAATTACCAAGCTTCCCACTTCTTCTGGGAAAAGTAGGTGGCCCAGCACTAATTTTGGATGAGCATCGGCCTTTGAATTGCCTTTACTTTAATCTTCAACAGCCGTAAAGGGTTGTTTGCGCCAAATATGTTGGACAACTGTTCTCATATTGCTAGTCAGCTGGTTGGGGATGACAGAAGTTGTAGCCCTAACACATTTGGAGAACCTCAGTCTATGACACACTGCAGTGTAGATTGCATAGATTACAAAATCTTAATTGCATAGATTACAAAAGAGTAAGTGGATTGCCCATGGTGACTCTTGTATGACACATGTGCCAATTAGTGGGCTGATCAGTCAGGAAGATCAGTGTTTTCTCATGCTTTTTGTGGCATTTGATCACTGAATTGGTTTTTGAGAATCATCCAGTTCTTTCGGAACAATATTCCTTCGTACTTAATAATTGATAACTTGCTTTGGGATGTGAAATCCTTTGCTCAGTGACACTTTCTCCCTGATGTGTGTTGATACGGAGGAAACAAAATACCAGGCTACAATATAAAGTGGATATGAAAGCTCTACACATGCCTGTTAAAATGCCGGGTTTTTGAGATGTAAAAAAAGTCAGACCACGGTACATCACTTCAAAATTTTTTCCACCTTTAATGTAACGTATAAGTTATACAGTTCAATTGCAAAACAAACTGATATCTTTTAGGGGGGAAATAAAAATAAAAAACTTACAATAAACTGCTTTTGGGGAGAAATTAAAAACTTACAAATACACTTTGAAGAACAATGTAGTTCAAAAGGCAGTGAATGAATTGCTTTGTAGATTCATTAAAAAGACATGCCTTTTTGGGGGGGAATAAAAATCCAGAAGACGCTGTCTTTTCCAAAGCATAAAAGAACAAAAGACTCACATCAGTCGATAGAACTGCTGTTGCGACTGGGACTTCTGTGCATTGCTTTTATTTTCTTCCCTTCCTTCACCTCTAGACAGATGCCGTGCCTTCTTGCCATTTTCTTTTTCAAAGGAAGATTCGTCCTCAAACTGCCTGCGTTTCCGCTGTCAACCTCATCAAACCATTATGTACGCCCGCACAGGGAGACTATTGAGATCCACCAACATCCCACCAAGGAGGCTGAAAGGTTTACAAAATATGGTTGTCTGCCCTGTGCCACGTCAAGTGCTTTATCCAAAGTAGCATCAACCAGGAATCAGTCCCCAAGTTTCTTGTCCAGAAACTTGTTAGGACAAGGACCCAGTCAGGACTCAGCTGCTCAGAATCACCAACCAAGACCCAGCATAAACAAAGAACCAGTCAGGAATCAGTACCCCAAAAATGGCCAAGCAAAATCCAGCATGAACAAAGGAACAATCAGGAATCACCACCGCAAAAATGATCAATCAGGATCAGGCACAAACAAATCTATCAGAGACCATCCCTCACCGATCCACATCGATCAGAAGCCAGCTCAGCTAAGGTCCAGGCAGAAATCAGATCACCTGGCTATAAAGACTAAAAACAGTCAGTCCCTGCTCAGTTGTCTGTGGACCACTTTGCTTATTCTGTTGTCTAGGCCATGGTTATTGAGGCTCAACATTTCCTACGGAGGTTTATTATTAGAGTAACAACAGAATCTTGAAAGCTGTGAGAGTTCCTTTCTTCCTCAACTTAGACCTGCCAAAATCAAGGTGGAATTGTTTTAGATTTCTTTCTTATGTTATTCTCTTATCAATAGTCCTTTCTAAAACTTCTCCCTTAATCACTCTGCCTTTCCATCCCCATTTTCAGCGTCAGAAAAATATTACATTGCAGGTCTGATCATAATGGTCAGTTCCTTCTGCATTGGATGTGATTTCCAATTTCATGGCTTGTTTCCTAAAAAGACAGGTGCTGGTTAGGCTTTCAGATCACACTAATTCATAGTATTTAAAGCCAGGGGTGTCCAGTCTGGTCTACTTTAAGAACTTTAAGAAAAGTTTAAGAAGCAACTTTTAACAAAGTTCTGGGAGTTGAAGTCCACACATCTTAAAGTTGCCCGGGTTGGTCACCCTGATTTAAACATGGATCAGTTCATAATCATGGAAAAATGTTCATAAGTGGCTGAAGTCATTGTGGCTCAGTGGAATATATAAATAACTTGCTGTCGCCAGCCTGGCTTCTCCATTCATATTTCAAGTTGTGTTTTAGGTTTTGTAAGAATTATGTAATTGCCATTTATCCGTTCATTTTTTAATAACATCAACCACAGTTTCATCTTTAAAAGGAAGATCTAAAGTTGTGCTTGATACTGACGATTTCATGCATATTCCTATATAGTTTTATCAGCAGCAGACTGAAAGTGTTTCCCAACTGCCGTCTTCTGGGATATTTGATTAACTTCCCCAGAGATTTCCATGCACTAACTAGGCCCAACTCTGCTTAGCTTTCCAAGCTCAATAGAGGTCATCCAAGTGCTGCTACTTCATTTAAGCGAAGACACTCATGATTCATGCTCTGTTCCTCTTGACTACACGGACACAACCATTTGGCTGTCATAGCAGTTGCTGCCTTTTTCCAGAATTTTTTTGACTTCCAGTCGAGCCCTGGTTCTGCTGTTCTGAATCTCCTACCCAAGTATGTCTAATCCTATTTACCATCCAAGTCCAGGGAAGTTGGCCAGGTGCTACCTTGTTGAGACAATTGCTTTTTAGAAACTTGCAACAGCAATGGATAAATCTTTTGGAATTGGAGTTGGAGACATTTTGGTGACTGGATTCCAAGTGGTAATCCAGCCCTGCATCCTATGTGCTTGTGAATAAAACAATGACAAAAACTTAAGAGGTATTTTTTTCTCTTCACTTCAAGAGATATCCCAGGGCTTTTTTTTTTTTTAGTATTTTGAAGAATGTCATTCTCTGGGAAGACGTCTGTGCTTCTTCTGTCTCTCATTAGGAAAGTCCCAGTAAAGGGGTTTACTGGAGAAAAACATTCAATAAAGAGCTACAGCTTCTCAGGAAAGCTAGTTAACCTTCTCTCCTTCAAATGAAAGGGAATCCGTCAGATGTCTCCTGCAAGCCACTCAAAATCCTTTTGCTTGATCTCAATGCCACAAATTTAGCACATTTTAACCTGTGCTGGGAAATTAGCATAACAAAAAAAAGTCAGCCAGGCAGGAAAAAAAATGCTTGTGAATTCCTTTTGTTTCCTTGAAAAGAAGCAATGTTCTTTTACATTAATGACTTCAAAAAGTATCAGGACCAACTTAAAAGCATTCCTCAAATATTGAACCTGCAGTGATAAATGCCAATATCCTTGGTAGTTAAGTACACAACCGCTTTATGGGTTTCGTTTCATTCTCCTAGAGAAACAGGTTTCCTTCTTATTCTGCCTTTTGTCAGCTGAGTTTCAGGTAGGCATGGATTTCTTCCTATGCTCTTATCCTCACAATAAACCTCCTGTAGTAAAGTGTAACTGGACCAAGATGTTGTGATGTTGTTTTTTTTCTGGACATTACTCCCTTATTAAAATGGGTTCCAAGGGAGTCAGTCATAAAGGAACTAAATTTTTTGAACGATGTGCTTGTGAACTGAAACAATGTCAAAGAAGAACAGGGAAATGTATACAGGTAGTCCTCGCTTAATGACCACAACTGGGGCCAGCAACGTCATCACTACAGTCCTGTGACTACCCCAAGCTTATGATGTCACATGAATCACATGCAGTTGTTAAGCTAGACATTATGTGACCTTGACTTGGGATTTTACTGCTGGCTCCTCCACTAATTTTTGCTTGTGGGAAGCCGGCTGTGAAGAGTGCAAATGGCAATCCACCACCCACCGATGGCAAAGCGCCTGAATGTTGTTCACGTGACCGTGGGGATCCTGCGACATTCGTAAAGAGTCCCTTCTGCGAGTAGGGTGGCAAAGAAATTGCTCTGCAGCAATTAAAAAAAATACAGCAGAGATGTGCCACTGCCTTTAGCAATTTATTTATTTATTAAATTTATATGCCGCCGAAATCCAAAGACTCTTTGGATTTCGGCGGTGTATAAATTTAATAAATAAATAAAAGCGATGTTTCCTTTTCTTTGTTAATTCCAGAAGCTTTACTCCGATTAAATCTCATTATTGCAGAGCAGTAGGTGCTTGTACCGGAAATCCCAGACCAACCTTTGATTTTTCTTTTATTCAAGTGAGTGCTGCAAAACAAATGATTGGGTAATCACTTATGCTCTCCTGTTTGTTATTTTAAATGTTTGATTTAGGATGCCATTTCAGTTTTATTTCCTTTCAAAATGTTAATCTGTGATAGAAATGTATTTCTTAAAATGCATGCCATCCATCTATCTGACAGAGAGAACGGAGTTGGAAAAATAGTCTTAGATTATTTTCCTTTCATTTCCAATGGACTTGAGACACTCAGGGAACTAGTTTGGGGACACCTTTCCTCCATTTGTGTTCAGTCTGTAAAGTTTATTTGAAAGTTGTTTCAGAAAACTTATATACTAATGCCCGGAACTACATTTTGACTGACTACTCACAATGGAAGGGAAGATATCTTGATGTGGTCGGAGATACTAATTTCTTTTTCATAGATACAAAAACTGCTAAATTTTGGCTCTGAAAATAAGTGTTCATATTACATTGGTATCCTGTGTTTCCATTTTTCATTCCTTTGCAGTGGATTTAGACCAGTTTAATAGGTTCAGCCCATTCCTACACCAGGATCTCCATGTTGGGTTGGGGGAAGGATTATAGCTGCAAAAGCCACAGAGAGATTACATGGGGAGGCTTTGAGGCTTGGGCTAAGGAATTTGTTCCGTTTTGAAAACCAAAGAAGGGTAGCATTATTTATGTATTTACAGTAAATCCCACCTTTACTATTATTTTTCTGTAAATAACTCAAGGTGGCCAACCTATACAATACTCTTTCCTCCTCCTATTTTCCCCATAACAACAACTCTCTATGAGGTGGGTTGGCCTAAGTGAGAATGACTGGTCGTAAGTCACCCAACCGGCTTTTGTGCCTAAGGTGGGACTAGAACTCCCAGCCTCCTGATGATCGGCCCGGAGCCGCCCATCTGGCTCTCATGCCTCAGGTGGGACTAGAACTCCCAGCCTCCTGGTGATCGGCCCGGAGCCGCCCATCTGGCTCTCATGCCTCAGGTGGGATAGAACTCCCAGCCTCCTGGTGATCGGCCCGGAGCCGCCCATCTGGCTCTCATGCCTAAGGTGGGACTAGAACTCCCAGCCTCCTGGTGATCGGCCCGGAGCCACCCATCTGGCTCTCATGCCTCAGGTGGGACTAGAACTCCCAGCCTCCTGGTGATCGGCCCGGAGCAGCCCAACCTACCTAAGATGGGAATAGATCTCACCATCCCCTGGTTTCAAGCCTGATGCCTTGACCGCTAGGCCAGACTGGCTCCCAGGCTAGCGTCTCCCTTCACTGGCACTGAGCCCCTTGTTTATTTGATGTCTCTCCCAGCTTTTCTGCCCGGAAGCCACTCACTGAATTTCCACTGCAAAACAGATGGAAGTGCAAGAAGCCAAGGGATAAAGCAGGATGCAGACGATGTGAATCATAGCCAGGAATGGCTTTCCGTTTTTACTGGAAGTTCAGATTATGTGCTACATTCGACATTTTGCTCTTTCCTCAGGCTGGTAGTTGAATAATCCAAACCTATTCAACTGTGGTGTCGAAAACAACCCAGTATTTTGACCCAGTATTTTTCCCAGGCTGGCGTGAGGCTTGTTTTAATGATATGGATGTCTCTTCGGTACATCAGTGGCATGGGTCTAAATAAACCATTTTTAAAGTCTCTCTGGATGTGAGATTGACAATATGGTGCACAACCATTACTTGGGAAGAGCTCCTTGGCTACATTTAAGATGGGCCAAGAACATTTATAATGCTAGATTACAGCAGATTTTAGGAACTGCAGAAGTTCTTGACAGGCCCAAACTTTTGGAAGCAGTCCAAAAGCATTTACTTCTGGTTTTCGGCAAAACCGTGCCAACCGTAACAACCACAGCGTTCGCTTAATGACTACGGTGATTCGCTTAACAATTGCTGCAGAAAATCATAAAATCATGTCAGTCATTTGATCGGTCTGTTTTATGACCCTCACGACTTACGACTATGATGGTTGTAAGTTCCATTATGGTCGTAACTTGAGGGCGACCTGCATAGTGTTTTTATCTTTTTTCGTTCTGTTGCTATTTTTTAACAAGTTAATCAATTTACACGCCCATTGCAGTGCTTCGGTGTGACTGTGTTTAGAATGACAGAGACAACAATTTGATTCTAAGAGGAATATTTTCAAGAAAAATCACCTATTGTGATTAAGAGAGTGTTAAAATCAAGATTTTAAAATTGCCAAAGGTGATTCCCCCCATCTTACTGCATACCTGTGTAGAAATAGGAACTAACAAATTAAATTACAGAGTGTCAGGCGCAAAAGACCAGGTGGACACATAAAGGTTCGTGTGAATTGATTTATTGCTAAAGCCCATACGCAAGAATCGTCTCATCGGCACCTTGTTGGCGCAAGTTAAGGTTCAACAGCAATTGGAGGGGGGTTGGACTGGTGTATTTGTGGCTACCTAGTGACTCTAGGCTAATCCCCCTCCTCACCTCTCCCTTTGGTCTGCCGTCTCTCCTCCTGCACAGAGCAAGTATGCCCTGGTATGTTTTATTGATTATAATCCAACCCTTTCCTAAGTGATATGCTGAAATGGCCAAAATATTTGCATAAAAATATTTATTGGATTGTTAAGATCGCCCAACTCCAAGAAGACTCTAGGAGGCACAGGATACATAGATTAAAAACCGCATGTAAACAAATGTACTTCCCTTGACACAAGCAACACTCCTCAACACACAACCGTCCTTAGGCCATTTTATGAATAGTTTATCGTTTGTTCTTCTAACCATGATTTACTGAATACGGCAGAAATGTTGCAGAGGCCATATACTAAATCATAAAATGTATGATTTACAAAGTAGTGGGTAGGTTCATACAACATACTTAGCCATGATCAAATAATGATGACCGAGATTGATGTGTGAACTCACCCACAGAGCACTGAGGGATAAAGCAACTGAAAGGACACCACTGACAGAGTGAGAAGGGTGGATGACACGCTGGCTGGCCTCAGTTTGTTAAGAGACAGCTGACTTTTAATACCAAGGAATGAGTAAACTCCATAGGAAATCACAGATCCTGATAGTCCTTGACTTAACGGAAGTTCTGGTCCCAACTACAGTCGTAAGTCGAGGACTATCTGCACTGAAGATTTGGAAGCTTCGCTCCAAGTATCCTAGTTGAAAAGGACCTTGGTTGCCCCCATGCCTGGCAACTTTGTCTGGGCAGATCCGTCTCCAATGGGACATTTCCCCTGCCCACAAGGCTGTTCTTGGCAGCCCATGGGAGGATGAAGCATTGATGAGCTCTCGTTGCTCACACGCTAACTTACTCGCCACTCCCAGGCATGGCATTGATTGATGCCCAGATGTTCGGGTGCTGAGGGGTAACCACCAGCCCCCCTGGGAAATCCAGATCCGGGTCGCATTCAAAGGTCAGCATTCGCATGGTTTTGCAAGGGGCAACTTGGAAGCACCTGCAGTTCTTGATCGAATCGATTCTGGGGCTGGATTGCTCAGGAGACTCTTCCCAGTCCTCTCTTTGAGATGGCTCCACTTTGCCTGCAGTAATCTACTTTTACGGGCAGGAACCCCAGGCCACAAATAGCTCGTGAGATTCTTCCCCTGTTTCCGTCTGCAAGTAAACAGCTCATGTCTGACTCCAGTTGACTGATATGGAGGCTTTCAAGTTAATTCAGGTGACCTCCACCCAGCCTTTATTTCTGCAGCTGGAGGTACTTCAGACTGAGGACTTCTCTCACTTAGATAAGAGGTTGTTCCATGGTTGTTCCTGTGTTGATCGTGGTTTCCACATCTCCTGAATGTGGAGGTGTAATGGTTTCACAGGGGAAGTTTTGCCCAAAATAACCAGCGTGTCAAGGAGCTTCAGCCAAGCTGTCCGACTGATATGCTGGTTTCTATGTGCGGGGATTTTTTTTAAGGTGAACAGGTTTACTGTATCCAGGGGAGGTTTGTCACTAAAATATTTTTTGCAGCAGACAACCCTACCTAGTTGGACAGTTGTGGTTGCGTTACCCAAACAAGGAAGTCCCTGATTCATTGGAGCTGGGTAACTCCATTGTCCAACTAGGTAGGGTTGTCAGTGCTGGGTTTTTAAACCTAGATCTACTTTCGTGATCCCTGTCTTCTAGGCTTTTTATTTTAAAAATTTACTGAAATCCAAATTTTCTATACAATAGAATTCTGTGTTTCACAATATATTGTGTACATTAAATAGGTACAAATAATTTAGTTTAAAACTGATTTATTGTGGTTTTTGTTATCTGGGTTTTTTGGAGTTTATTTGAGCATGAAAGCTTAGTAGGAAGCTCTGCTGGCAAATCTGCAGCTTGGAGCTAAGTGGTTATCGTAGGGAGATGTACCCAATGTCTTAGCAGCCACAGGAGCAGCTCAAGCGATATACAAATAAATTGGTGTGTGGCATTGAACCTGTTTTTTATCTGGTGGGCACATTTGAAACTTGGGGAACATGGGCTCTACCAAGTCACACATGGGCGGTGAAGCTGCTCCGTGTGGGGTCTTCTGATCTTCAGGGATGATCCCTACTGAACTTTATTTCTCTCCATTTCTTTGTTTTTTTCTGAGGAAGCAAACACATCCTATCAAAGCATGGGCCAGCAATCTTTCCTTTTCCTAAGACTGCTTAGTCCTCCATTTCACAGTTTCGGTTTCTTTCCACGCATTCTTTTTCTTCTTTGCTTTTGATGCAGATCTGTTGGCTCCCGCAGACACATTTTGATCTTGATCTTCTCACACTCAGATGAAATCAGTCTGGGAAAGGTGATTTGCGAGCATCATCTGGTTGATCTTACGGCTAATACAACAGTTTGCTACTACGGGATTTTAATGCTGTGTTTGTGTCTATGGCTCTGGGTGTGTAAAGGGTGAGCCATGGGATCATTGGGTTGGGAGGCACCTCGGAGGTCTTCGAGCCCAAGGCAGGGGTCCTTATACCCTCCCGGGCACATGGAGAAGACTTCAGTGAAGATGTTCATGGTTCCATCTTGATCCCTAGTGACCACGTAAGGGATAGGTAAAGGTTCCCCCTTTCGGTCATGTCCGACTCTAGGGACTCTGATTTCCTAGCCGAAGAGCCATCGTGTCCTAAGAC
>JANHZU010001220.1:120418-134978 GCA_032468055.1 Acrochordus granulatus
TCCCCGGACACTGACAGGCCAAGCCACATATAAAGAGAACAAACCTCACTCCTCAGCACTGATGTTACCTAGTTGGGTGATGAAACATCTGCAAAAAACCACCACCACCAAGGTCAGAAAGCATGAAGGACTCCACAGTTCAACCCAGCTATAAATATTCTTTACTATCAATACTTGTTTAATGTTTCCCAGCGTCTGGGCAAACCATCAGCTTTGCTCCTTTAAAAAGTTGCACTATCATGGTCCGACACAGATCAGACACAAAGCGGGGACAGTGACGCAATACCCCGGTGGAAAACCTCATGTGTGGTACACACTCTTGTCCAAGCGTTATAATACACAAAGCGAGATCTACGGTTTAGAGTCACTCGCAAATCGATTCAAACGCAACTGAACACAACGACGCTATAGCTTTAAGGACCCGCGACAAGCTCCCCTCCCGTTCGTCTGAAGGAAGGACCCCATTCATCATTTTCACACCTTTTCATTCCCGCCCCCGGCACTTCTGTAACCCCCAATCAGAAGCCTCCTTTAGGTGGTCTAATCCAGAAGTAACGATGTCTAGGACAGCCCAGGGATTGGCTAATTCGACAGTCCGCGATTAGCATATTCAAATATTTTGCCTCCTCTCTCGCAGATCTCGGGCACGGAGCCGAGAGAGGTAAGCGTAGGGATTGGCGGCAGGCGACAACTCGCTGACGCCGCCCGTTGGTCAAGGCTTCTTGTCACTCAGCTAGGAGGGGACCACCTCTTGAGGTGTCCCTCCCTTCCTCGACCACGAACTCTTCATTCGGTGCTGGGGCGCGGAGGGAGGAGCTCTTCGACAGGGTACTGGTGTGCCTGGTTGGGAACAGCCTGGCAGAGGCTCATCGCTGGAACAAAGAGCTAGATGAACAGGTGCTAAATCATCGCGTGGTAATTATTTATACGATTGCCATTAAAATTCCTACCTTGCGATGATTCCATTAACATTCCTACCTTGCGATGATTCGGATTAATTTTCCTTTCAGTGTTTCTTTCTCCCGGAGGCGATTAGCATCATTTTGGATGCAAGTGAAAAAGATCTTCTGCCTTTTAGGCTGCTGATTCCAGCTTGCGGTAGGCCCTTAAATCCATGTCAGTCTGGTATTAATAAGATTTGCCCTAACAGTCCCTCGATGACTTTCAGCAGATTTAAAATGACATTTGGATTGGTGCCATCTTGCTTTCTCTTTCTAAATCCTGGTATTGCTGCTCAAGAGGCCCAGTGATGTAGAAAGCAGGTTGGGTCTCAAAAACATCCTTTCCCCATGTATAGGACTACAGTTCTTATCACATCACTCAGTTTGCCTTTGGTTGTGATGGCTCTGGTGATGGGAGTTGTGCTCCTACACAGCTGGCAGGTGTTAGATTGGGAAGGTTGCCACCATCATCAATGCTCAGGAATGCTTATCTTCTCCAATATTTTATTTGGGTTTTTTTTTTGTAGAGAACTCATCTAAAAAAAACTAAGTTATGTTGGATCTAGTTAGTGCTTGGAGTGGAGACCACCAGGAAATCCAGACTGGGAAGCCATGACGTACTGCACTGTTGCAAGGAAAGTACATGGAATTGTCCATGTAATGCCAAATTCAGTTCAAATAAGGGTTTATATTTTTTGAGAATAACTGGTGCTAATTTTAAAATAATTGGTTCTAAGATTAGAGTAAATTCCAATAATTTTCTCTTGGAAAAGACCTTTTCAGGCTGGTATTTTGCACTCTACTTTAAATACCAAGAAATGATTCCATGATTGGAATAAATTGCAATTCTGGCAGGCCACTTACTGATAATTTAGTACACTTTCTCAGCTTGGCACATCCTACTAAATATTTGTTTAGGAAAAAGAGACAGTGCTATACGATTCAGATGAGTGTGCATTTGAGAAAATTTCCCTACTAGTAGATAAACAAATAGTTTTATCTGAGTTTCATTTAGTTTAAGAAATAATTCTGAAGTATCATGTAAAGTTGATGGCAATTGCTCTTGAAATGAAGCATTGTCCTTGCTATGAAGGAGTGTGCTTGTTTTTGCATGGACAGTACAGGCTGTTAGCAGTTTTGTTCCCCAGTTGTCCTGAAATGAACCTTTATTTCAGTTAAAATATCATGAAATTGAGATTTCAGACTTGGAAATCCTTCCTTTGATTACATTGCGCTAGAAGCCATTGTAGATTTTCTTCAGAGTACAGATAATTTTGTTTCTAAAATCAAGACTTCTCTGTCTTATTATTAGTGCAGTGAAAGGAAGGAAAGTGAAAGAAAAAGGGGTTGAGTCTTTTAAGAAACTATTACAGGATAAAGTTGTATGATATTTTGTGAAAGTGTGATGTCTGCAGAAGATTAGTATTTTAATTTTTAAAATGCATGTGGCTTTCTAGGGTATAATGATATATTATTCTCCATCATAGCCCCCAACTAATTTCAATAGATTACTAAATCAAATTGGGATAGCTTTATAGGTTATCCAGTCTAGAATTATGGATTACTTTGTCAAAATAAGTCAGGATTCATAAGACAACAAAATATCTTGGTTTAAAGCAGGTGAAAGGTTTTTTTTCCACCTACATGGAAAAAATGCCAGTTATTTTTTCCTCATTGCTCATCATAGGAGCCCAGGCTGTGGAAAGCCAGAACTAAAGACTACCCTAGACTTCCTTTTTCTGCCTTTGTGATCCTCTGGGATGAAGTGTGATCCTTAATTCAAATGCAAGCAGGCAGAAGGTGAATTAGATTATAGATAGTTCTTGAGTTACCTATAATCTATCCATCTATCTATCCATCTATCATATTTATATGCTGCCAGCAGTTAAGAGATTGGTCATAAGTTGAGAACTATCTGTATGTATCTCTTTGTCAAATACATTTGGAGGCTGAAGCAGTAACTTGAAACATAACAATTAAAAAAGGCAATTACTAGTCTGCAGATTGGTTAGTCTGATTGATAGAAAACAGCAGACAGAAGGGGCAGTCTCCTAAATGATGGAGCTGTGTGTTTGTGATATACTGTACTATATAATTTCTTATGTAGTCCTCAGTCTTGGAATCCCATATCTGTGTTAGGGCTTCCCTTCAGTTTTTTTAGAAAAATTTTTTTTTGAAGGAGTTGCTACGATAATACCTAAATACCCAGAAATAAATTATGTGCATCTCTGTGCTTCGAAATGAGACATAAAGTGCTAACAGATACTTGCTTAGAAATTATCCATTTAATAAACTATGGCCTGTTTTCTCTCTGCTTAAGTGGTCAGCTACTCTAGCTGGTGCCTGTTTCTTCTCCAGGTTATGGCAGTCCATTTATTTGATTAAAAAAAGAGGGCACTCTATTCTGTGCCTCTGGCTGTTCCTTCCAAAAAGTATGAAGTCATTCCTCATGGTTTCTGGTCTCTGTTGATTAGCCAAATTCTGTGTAGGCTTCTTCAACTTCACTGCAGTTGGGTGATCCCGTGTATAATTATTGAAATACAAACATTAATAGGCCCTCTGGACAGGAATGTAATCTCTCTGGAAAAATCATTTTCTGCATGCAGGGAGGGTGGATTGGTTTCTTTCCCCCAGTTCTCTGATTGCCTCTGCAAGGAATTATTTCTAGAGGGAGCATCTGTTTGTGTGAGCCTCCGTTATAGACCAAAATTGGAGCGGGATACAAGAATTCTTTTCTCAAAGGTGAAGAATTTTGTTTTGTTTTCTTACACACACATTTAGTGTGGTGTGCTAACAGAGCTATTTTTCTCTTCTGGGGCTTCAGAGAGCTGGGAAAGCTAAACACATTACCGATTGGTTTGGCTCCTAATTTGGAGGAAACTGTAAAATTTGTAGCATTTTTCTGGACGTGATCTGGTGGGAATTTCTGCCTTGGCCCACCTGCTTTCATTATGTGAGGTGTCCTATGCAAAAGTCTTAAGCCACCATTAGCTTTGTTGTTTAGCAATGGTATAATGACCATATATAATTATGTTTATTAGAATACAGCCAGAAAATACAGGAAATTTGTATGTAGTATTCAAAAACAAGAAAAGGCAGAAAAGACAGCTTCCATCGGCTAAAGTGGCAAGTATTTAGTGTGATCTCCCCTTACAGTTGTGCAACAGCAGGCACTTGGCTCCCATAAACCTAAACGGAGTGGGACCCTAAGTACTGCCATTGCTAACACCTGTACGTGTCCTACTATTTCGTGCCAAAATGACTACTGTGCAAAAAGGTCTATTGCACCAGGTTTGTGCAAGGCATGCTTGAGCATTACATAGAGTACATACACATGTTGCATAATTCATTGGAAATTTGTTGATAAGACCAACTTTCAGTCACATCATTCCAGGCAAAATGCCAAAGATCACAGAATTTGACAGATATAAAATCATACTTTTGCATGAGCAAGGCCCACTCTCAAAGGGAGATCAACAAACTGGATATTCGAGATGTGGTATTCAAGCGGTTATGAAGACATTTGAAGGATCAGGAGAGGTCAAGGACAAAAAAGGACTGGAAGGCCAAGGAAACTTTCAAATTCTGATGAGAAGTTCCTCAGGGTTTCTTCTTTGAGAGACCGGAGGAAGTCCAGCAAGGACCTGGCTCAGCATCTGGCAGCTTCATCGGGGTGCCGAGTTGACCCTTCTGCGGTCTGAAGAAGCTTGACAGGAATGGTCTTTGTGGAAGGGTGGAAGCCTGGAAACCACTTTAGCGGAAGGTGAACAGGGTGAAAAGGCTAAGATACATACGCTAAAGCTCCCAAGATTGGACTGAGGATCATTCGAAAAGAGGATTAATCCAAATTTGAAATTTTTGGGCCCAATCATCGACCATATCGGAGAAGAAGAGTTGGAGAGAGATGGACCAATGAGTGTTTGCAGCCTTCAGGGAAACATGGTGGAGGATCTGTCCTGGTGTGGGACTGCATTTCTGTCAGCAGTGTTGGCGATATTCTCTGTATTGATGGGATCATGAATGCTGAAAAGTACAGGCAGGGTTTAATTCATCATTCCGTTCCTTCTGGAAAACGCCTGGTTGGGAATGGTTCAGTTTTTGAGAATGACAACGATCCCAAGCACACGGCTCCTGCGGTGAAATTGTATGTCGTCAGGAAAACAGCTGATAAAACGCTGACAATCATGGACTGGTCTCCACAGAGTGCAGACCTGAATATTGTAGAGGCAGTTTGAGATCACCTGGACAGAGAAAGAAATAAAAGACAACCTAAACATAAACTCTGAAAAGTGCTGAAAGAAGCCTAGTATAATATACCAGAAGATTACCTCAGAAAACTTCAGGACGGTTTCCCCAAAAGAGTTCAAGAGCCAAGGGAGGTCACGGTAAATACTGCCTTTTGCCTGAGGAAGCCATTTTGTTCTGAAAATTGTGCTTATTTAAATTTGGTGTATGTATGTCCAGTATTTTCAGTTTGTACGTATTTCAGTATTTTCAGAAACTGAAAAATAATTATAGGTGGTAATTAAGACTTTGCTAAAATAAAGTGGCCTAAGACTTTTGCACAGAACACACACACACACACACACACACAGAAGCATAGACACAATTTCAGTGATTTGGCTATGTGCAGCTATGTGATGCAGCTTGCATGTGGGATCCTACTGCAGGGAAATATTTGTTTCTAGATAAATGTCTTTATCTAGTGCTGCTGATGAGTTTGAATTGGCTGACTGCCTCCTTGATAACATATTTTTCTCACAGAAACTAGTTATCATTCTTGCTATGGGCTTTAAAGAGGCATGACCTTCTGGATGCCAAAAATTATGGGCTGTGTGAAATCAAGAGATCAATCCTGACTCCAGTGAAACCACTACAGGTAGTCCTCAACTTATGACTGGTTATGGAACCATGATTTGTGACATTTGTTGCCCGCTTCTGGCCGCTCATGCTCATCTTGAAGAATGGGTTCACACAATCACAACATGTGCTTAAGGATTGTCACAAAAAATGTTATAAAATTGGGTCCATGGTTGCCTCGACTTACGAACATTAGAAAATCTGATCCCGGTTGTGGTCTTAAGTCGAGGATGGTCAGCAGTGTAATAGAAAATAAGTTGTTTTTGTGGGCCTGTTAATTGGCAAGATCTAGCCAGTCACATCTGATTTTGAAAAGCTAAACAGGGTTGCATCTGTTCAAATCATCATCACAGAATTGTAACATAGATTATAAAGTAAAAAACAAACATAAAACACTGCATTCTACTAGAAAACAGTGCAGACGAGTTCCATATTGTTGGGCAGTAATGGGCTTCAGGGTTTAGTGACCCTGAGCGGTTAAAGATAACCAGCCACAATTGCCAGTAAAATATCAGGAAATCTTGTGGTTAGGGCATCAGGCTAGAAACCAGGAGACAGTGAGTTCTAGTCCTGCCTTAGGCATGAAAACCAACTGGGTGACTTGGGGACAGTTACTCTCTCTCAGTACAACTCACCTCACAGGGTTGTTGTGTTGGACAAAACAGGAAGAGGAAGGTGTATTAAATATGTTTGCCACCTTGAGTTATTTGTAAAAATAATAAAGGCAGGATACAAATAAAAGAAAAAACAAATCTGTTATTTTAGACAACGGTTACTAACCCCTGAAACCCAACACTGCTCAACAGAAGCTATGAAAACCTAAAACTATATTTAGTTCCTTTGCTAACATTTCTATTAAAGATTTTAATAATATTAAAATATTACACAAAAGAGAAAGAAAAGAATACAAACAGGAAAAGAAAAGGAAAATGAAAATAAGAGGAAAAGAATATTTAAAGAAATGACTTCTGATCTTTTTTACATATACAAGTAAATTTACTATTTATTTACATAAATCACTTCTACCTATATCAACCCTTGTCTGTTCAAAACTCATCCAGAATATAACAAAAAAAGTTCCCCAAACTTTATAAAAGTATTTCTTGTTTAAACCCTGATCAAACTATATTCCTTTTTTTAGCTGCTAACATTCTTATTCTTTGCTTCATTAAGATGCTGTCATAGGATTTGATCTCTCTCCAGATTTTCTTTCTCCTATCTTAGTAGTTTCTTCATGGCTTTAACAGGCCTCTTTTGTAAACCCAATAATGAGCAGAGGCCTTTTTTCATCTTTTGGCAAAATTTGTATTCACACTTTATTTTCATCTCTGTCTTCATCTATAGTCCACAACTTGTATTTTATTTTTGGCATCTCTGCATAGGCTGGAATTTGTTTTATCTTTTCATTCTGTTGATCTGTAAATTCTTCCAAATTGTTATTCTTCACACTTCTGGAGGGAGACTTGATAGACTGAACAAGACTCTGCATAGACTGGTGCCAATTGTGGTAGAATGAAGAGCTGGAAAGTAGACCTGTTTTTTGAAACCTCTCTAGATAAGGACTCGAGTTCCTTCACAAGTGTTCCAGATACTTTGTTTGAATCTTAAGGGAGTTTGGAGACAGAAATGGAAACAAGAGGACATTGGCAGACAAACTTCTTCTGTCCTTTTTTTTAAATATAAGTTTATTGGAAGTTTTAAAAATTAATATAAACAGAACAAAAAAAGAAAAGAGAAAGAGAAGAAGAAAAAGAGGAGCAGAAAAATAGAAAAAAGATATAAGTAGATTCCAGTCTTCTTTACTAGCAGTTATAAGTATTATTATAGATTTATCTCTTTCTCTAAAATTACATTGTGATTCTCTTTTTATAAACTGTCCTTTCTAATTGTCAAAATCATAGATCATAAGTTCATTTTTTCCTGTTTTTTTTGCAAGAAAATCCATAAAGGGTTTCCAGTCAGTAATAAAAGTAGCTATTATCTTTTCTCTAATCAGATAGGTTTTGGCCTTTTCAGTGAGTTCTGTCATTTTCACCAACCATTCCTCCCTTGTAGGTGTTGCCAAACCTCCCATTCTGATCTTCAAACTCCTCATATCTCCCAAAACTTTGATTTCAAGTCATTTTTTGGGGTTTGAGTCAGGTTAAAAGTGAGAACAAGATCAAGTCGTCTTCTCAAAACCTTGCAATCCCATTTCTACCTTTAAAACCTTCCAAAATGGCCAAATAAAAAACGCTGAAATCACTCTGGAAGTTGATTTGAGAGTTGATTTGTCCTCCTTTAATTTGTTAAAAATGAAAATGAACCTCAGAATTGATCCAGGAGTTTCTTCCCAATCAACCCAGAACATAACAAGAAGAGTTTGAACTGTGAAGCCAGATGGGTTTAGAAGTGAGAGCACCGCCTTCCCAAGTAAAGCTTATAAAGAGGATGTTTTAATTGGATTCCTGCAACAAGTTGATGGCCAAAAGATGCTTTTCTAACTTCAGGATATTTTAGTTCTCAGGAACAAGGTATTTTTTCTGCTCCATTCCTGGCCACTTACCTTAACTCTAACTATCGTTTGTATTGTAGTCCTATCCATCCTGTATGTGGGGCATGGTGGCCTAGTGGTTAAGAAGCTGGGCTTGTTGACTGGAAGATCGGCAGCCTGAATTCGAGACCCAGGCACCACATAATGGGATGAGCTCCCATTATTCACCCCAGCTCCTACCAACATAGCAGTTTGAAAGCATGCAAAATGCAAGTAGATAAATAGGTACCACTTAAATTGGTGGAAGGGCATTCCATGCACCTCAGCATATAGTCATTGCTGGCCACATAACCGTGGAAGCATCTTCGGACAATACTGGTTCTTTGGCTATGAAACAGAGATGAGCACTGCCCCCTAGCGTAGGACACAACTGAAAGAGCTTTATCTTTACCATATCCATTCTGGAGATTTCTGCATAAGACATACTCATGGGCAGCTGGGAAACATTATCCTTTGTACTCATAGGTAGCATCCTGCTTTTTTTCTTCCAGTCCTAAGAAAGATTAGAACCCTATGCTAACTGTATTGACCTGGTAGGTCCAGAAGGAAGTTCATGGCCCATTACTTTTCGCTCAAATTCCATGACTGAGAAGATGAATACTGACCCTGACCCTTAAGTGTGGAGCTCTTTGCCCCCCAAAGAGAAAGTGTCAAGGGGCATTGTGGGTAAAATGCTTTACACTAACTTTCTTTAACATGGTGCCCCTGTACTGTGCTGGGTCTGTTGCTATTTGGAGAAAGCTATTTCACGCTAGGGTTTGTTGAACATTTCCCCTCCCCAGTTCTAGTGAGGTCTCAGTTTCCTCTTTTTTTGCTGTCTTTTCCTGATCAACACCACTTCCCTTGGCATGGGTTTTCAGCCGATGTTTTCTCTCTCAAAACAGGAACCCTTCTTTTGAAGCAGAATGAGCATGGTATTTTTTTCTTGCATCAGCCTGAATGTGGAAGACTTGGTGGGAGGAAAGTTGGTGTGCGGATAAGTTAATTACTCCACCTTTCCTCAGCAGTGCCCCATTCTTGAATAGGAAGAGGGCTTGTGAAAGCTTCATGTACCCATGTACCTATGGGTGAGAATGAGAAGAAGAGTTTCAGAGTGGATGGAAAACTGTCCTAGGCCATGTGGGGCTTGCAAATTCCGAATCTTTTAGTGATCACTAGGCCCCCGGTCTACTGTATTTTATTAATCTCCCAGTCCCATCAGTTGGTACCAAATAATCCAAAGTGAAAGTGTTCATTAAAATATGTTAATCCTAAAGAAATGTGTGGGGAGGGGTGCTGAGATACTGAAATAAAATATACTTTTTTACCAATTACTGTAGAAATAATTGATTTGATTTCTTCAGGCAGAAAAAAAACTGAAAATGAATCCTGGAACTGAGTTAATTGTCCAGATTCCTTATTGTTTAAACAGCATTTATTTTAAAGGGCAGATGAAAGGACACTATAGGTAATCCTCGACTTACGACCACAATTGAGCCTGGTTGTAAGTCATTGTGATTTTAAGTCAAATCACCACATGGTCATGACTATTTTTACAATGGTCATTAAACAAGTTACTGTGGTTGTTAAATGAATTGCATAGTTGTTTAACGAATTGTGGGGTTGCAGTTCCAAATCTAGCTTATCCGACAGGCAAAAAAAACAGAACGCTGCAACCCATTGTAAATGCAAGCCAGTTGCCAAGCACCTGAAATGCTGTCAGGTGACTGTGCAGATGGTGGGGCAGTCGCAACTTTGAGGAGAGGTCATAAGCAACTTTTTGAGTTGGTCATAACTTTGAATGATTGTAAGTTGAGCACTATTTGTAATGTAATTTGATAGATATCAGCCCTCACAGGTAAACCAAACAGGAAACAGACTAGTTCTATTTTATTGTAAGTTTATATTAATAGGATTAGCAAGTTTTAGGGTGGATCCTTTCTTGGTTCATTTTCTAAAACCTAAGGGATTCCAGGATTCTTCCCCTCATGCCTGATTGTTTCCTAGGCAGCATCTCTCCTCTTTCCTTAAAAGGCACTAATGCATTTCCCTACAATCCCTTTAGGATGTTTTCAGCTTGTATCCAGAGAAACTGTAAATTGTTATGGAATTTGCAATGCTCCACAGCTCAGGTTTTGCAGGATGTAACTTAAACATATTATTGATACATTTATTGCCATTGTTTGTTGACTCTCACCAGCCAAGACTCATTGAACAGGGAAATAATAAACACAGTCATGCCAAATTAATCACATCATGAAAATCTATTGCATTCATCGTGGAGCAGTGAATCAGCTCCAAACATGTTCTGGACATCTGCTTTCCTTGTTTGGCACCTTATGCTTCAAAGACTTTAAGATGGAGCATCATCTTCACAGTCCTCTTCCATATTAGTAGGAAGGGGGGCATCATGGCTTTGGTGTCAATGTGTTCCAAAGTCAGAGGATCATAGCCAGAAAAGCTTTCCTCTGGACCCTCATCCTTTCTGACAGGTACATGTAGTCCTTGACTTACAACCATTTGTTTAGCAACCATTTGAATTTACAACAGCACTGAAAAAAATGACCTATGACTGGTCTTCACATTTATAACTACTGCAGCATTCCCTCAGTCATGTGATCAAAATTTGGGTACTTGGCAATTGGCGTTTATAACAATTGCAGGATTCCAGTATTTTGTGATTGCCATTTGCAATCTTCCTATCTGGTTTCTGACAAGCTAAGTCAGTGAAAGAAGCTGGATTCACTTAAGGACTCTATGATTCACTTAACAACTGCAGTGATTTGCTTAAAACCATGACAAAAAAAGATCATAACATCAGGTGTAACTCAATAAATATCTTGCTACACAATGGAAATTCTGGACCCAATTGTGGTCATAACTCAAGGACTACTGTACTGAATTTGCCTGATATATGTAGCCCTTTAAATTGCAAAGTAATTTGTGTATCAACCAGTTTCTGTTTATTTAATAAATTACAAATAAATCAAAATCCATTCAATAACCCATGGTTAAATGGATAATTTAATGCAGTGCAACAGTCTAGCTATAATGTGTTGGCAAGCTTTGAACAAAATTTAAACTACATACGATTCTCCCTGTCCACCTACAACATCTCAGTTTGAAAAATGAATTTAAAACAGCTTTCTGCTACAGATTCTGTCCACTCTGCTGCTTGTTAATTGTTCTGAAATAATTAATTCCTGCATGCCACTTGGGTTTTGTCTGCATCCAGCTAGTTTATCATGGGACAGTATCATTCTGTTCAAAGCTGTCTTTGCTTCTGATACCCAGTTTCCATTTGGTTGTGTTGCTAAGCAGTGAATAAATAAACTTAGCCGCAGGACTCTGAACCAATCTGCTTCTACTCAAAGCAACAGTTAAGAAAAATGAATCAGAGCTGTGATTTAGGAAGCAATGTTGATTCTGCACCCACACAGGTTTAAGTGGGTGACTAAGCACAGTGATTGCAAAACTATTTTTTTTAAATAGTCATGTTAATTTCCTTTGCTTTTGTAAAAAATATCCAAAGGATTTTTATGTCATTGGCATCAAATGAGAAATCTAAGTTTATGAGCATATAATGTGGAACAAAATCTGATTTGAAAGTGAAAGCGCATAACTTTGCCCCAGCACACTGATTCATAATTGATTAACATAATATTGCATCTAGAATTTTAGTGTTTATAAAGTTAATTAATAACCTGAAACCTTGAACACTGTGATATCCTGGAGCAACTTGTATGAATTTAATTTATAAATTATATCTCTGTATTTGTACATAGTGAATTTCTGATTATTTTGTTGGAAACAAAATACTAGACTACATTTGATGGTCGGGCTGAAATGAACATTTTGGGGAGGACCAGGGACTACAGTAGGTAGGGCATGATACAAAATGTCTGGAGCTAGTCATATATGTTTTGTTTGGCATAAAGAGTTTTCCCATTATGTTTTAAATTATGTTAAATCTAATCTGAATCTGTCAGGGTATGTGATTTATGGCCTTCCAGATGTTGCTGAACTTCTATTCCTCTTATGGCTAGTGGTGAGAGACCCTGTAATTTAACAATATCTGGAGGGAAGGCAGATTTCTTCTTTTTGCATTATAGGTTTTAGGTTTCCTATTGCAAAACAGAGGAAATTAAAGCACTTTTTTTGTTAAGAAAAAAGACCACAAAAAAGGTATTTGAGAGCTATAGGTTAGGATTAAGGTCCTAGGCTATCCCTCTTGTTCTGTTCATAGGATAACAATAGCTATGTCAGCCCCATCAAGTCAGCCAGATCAGAAAATCAACCCCACAAGAAGATTAGAACACAACAAGGTTATGAAAATAGGCTATAATAACAAAATGGAGTGTGCTGGCTAAGCGGTTAAGACGCTGGGCTAGTCGGCCAGAAGGTTGGCATCTCGGCAGTTCAAGACCCAAACGCCACAGCATAATGGGGTGAGCTCCATTACTTGCCCCAGCTCCTGACAACCTAGCAGTTTGAAAGCATATAAAAATGCAAGTCGATAAATAGGTACCACCAATTTGATGGGAAAGTTCACAGTGATCCGTGCACCTTGGTATATAGTCTTTGGACATTGCTGGCTCTTTGGTTATGAAACAGAGATGAGCACCACCCCCTAGACTTGGACATGACTGGCAGGGGAAACCTTTACCTTTATAATAATAGAATCTTGCAAACCTGCATGTGCTTTACTTTACCTCTTTCTTTTACCCCCAGTGAACCAGGGAGTCACTTCAGAATATTATCTCGTTTCCTAGGTCTTAAATAATACATAGTACAATCAAGGTAATCTCCCTTACTGTACTCTCTAAGTTATTGTCTTCAAAAGCTACTTAACATTCTTAACATTTCAGGAGATTCCATTCCCTTTTGGGAGGTGAGTTTGCTGTTGGAAATAACAACTTCCAAGCTGACAAATTCAAATTTTTAACATTCACATACTCAGTCTGGGGTGTTTCATGAAGGAAGATGGAAAATTTCCCTGTGAGAGGTTGTTTGCAAATTTAAATCCATAGAAGCAAGAGAGAAAGAGTTAGAGAAATGATATGTTCTTCTGTTGAGTTCCACTTTAGTTTAGTCCCAAGACAGTGTTGGGACTAACCAGTGGCACTGGACAGTATTGGAGAAGGAAAGATAAACAATTGATATTGCAGAGTAATAACAACACTCTTTTAATATTGCTGTTTTTTTAGCTATGAGGCTCTCTCCCCAATGGGGAAATTGACCTGGATGGTAAAGTAGCATGGATTAAGCAATGGGGTTGACAGCCTCAGGAACTTCTGCTGATGCTCACCCTTTGATATTGGAAAGAGATTCATTTGACTCAAGAAATTCATTTGACTCAAACTTAGTAAATATTACCACCATGGAAGACGGAGTGGGTGTAGATCATGGAGCTCCGACCATTCCCCAGGGAAGATTGAGGGGCTGGCTTTTTCCTCTTTCCTCCTCTACCATTGTGTGATTTTTCGAGCTTGGACGCCAGCTCCCCGGATCTGAGGAGTGGGCTCCAGGGCTTGTGTTTTTACGGCCGGCGCCAGTGGAGAGAATTTCCACTGGGAATTTGCTGACGCATCAGAGGCCTCGCGAGGGGCCTCAGGCCCGGCTTAGAGTGGCAGCGGAGGTCCTGACCCGGTTGTTCTTCGCGGTGAGTCCGGGGAGCAGTGGGGCCTCTGAGACGACATTTGGGGCGGTGCCGGCAGCTGAGGTTTTATGAGAGTGCCCAGCTGAGCCAGCGGAGTGAGGCAGCGGTGTGAGGCAGCAGTGAGAACAGCGGCTGCTGCGGGGCTGCATTTATGACTTGCGCTTGGGCCTGGTCTCGAAGGACGTGGCTGGCTGGATTGAGCTGGGGGCTGCGGGCCAGCGCTCGGTCAGGATCAGCTGTTCGGCGGCCGGACCTTTTCGGTTCGGTTTGGAGCAGTTGGTCTCGGCCTGCGATGGAGGTGGCCTTGATAGCCGATCCAGCGACACTGAGCACCAAGACGCCTACGGGCAGCCCGGAACTCTATGGCTCGGCAGACTGGAAGACAGCGCGAGGCTTGGAGGACATTGCCGATGCGATCCCAGTGGAGAGCGAGGCAGGCCTCGTTGGCGAGCCCAGCCTCAATATGAGGATCTGCAGGTCAGGGTTGGTTCAGACCCTGGGTGAGAGCCGAGGCCAGCTGGGTGGCTGAGTTGACGGCTGCCCTTGCCCAGAGTGAGAGCTGGGCAAGGGGTGTGGATGGGTGTCCTC
>JANHZU010001220.1:139606-151596 GCA_032468055.1 Acrochordus granulatus
CTTATTTTCCACCATAGTTTGCAAATAGATTCTTTCCGAATCAGACAATGTGATTGTCTGGATTTGTTTTCACATTTCGTCTCTCATCGTTGAGATCTACCTATGATGACAATTACAATCTCATCTTTTTAAGTGGGAGAACTTGCACAATTGGTGACTGACTAAATACTTTTTTGCCCCACTGTATGTACCTCCTTGAGGTCAAAATGGGGGAGAAGGACTGTGAAGAAAATGAGTTCTTAGATGAGTGGACTTGATTAAATCAAGTTGATATATAGAAATACAAGGCCAAAGTTTGTTCTCTCTTTAAAACAAGCCCATAGATTTGTAATGGGAATTTATTTTTGGTGTCTGGCATTCCCAAATTTAGGGGGCATGGTGTCTGAGCAATTAAGATGCTGAGCTTGTTGGCTGGAAGGCCGGCAGCACGAGTTCAAGACCCAGGTGCGGCATAACCAGGTGAGCTCCCATTACGTGCTCCAGTTCCTGCCAACCTAGCAGTTCAAAAGCATGCAAAATGCAAGTAGATAAATAGGTACTGCCTAATTTGGTGGGAAGGTAACAGCATTCATGCACCTCAGCATATAGTCATGCCGGCCACATGACCACGGAAGTGTCTTTGGGCAAACACTGGCTCTTCTGCTGTGAAACAGAGATGAGCACCATCTCTTAGAGTTGGGTGTGATTGGCATGAGAATCCTTTACCTTTATTATTCCCAAATTGCCCCTTCCTCTTGATTTATGGGAGATGTTTTCTGCCCTCTTTTTATTATTTATTGCTTTAATGCCTGAGTGTCCCTTTTTGGTTTCTGAAAGAAAAGAGGTGCAGGTAGTAACATGAGCTCCCTTTCAGGAGTAACTATAACTTACTCCCTTATAGTAATAACTAATCTCTTTTTGCCTCCAGGGGCCTTGCTCCACAGGTGTCCAGTTGTGAGACCCTGTTCTTGAAGCTCGGCTCTCAGGATCAGTTGGAACTGTTGCTGAACTGTTGCTACTGTACCAGCCTCCCTGCTCTATATCATCCTCCCTATCTGAGCTGGTCAAGGCCATCTCAAGGTCAAGGTTGGTGGTGGACTTCCCCAGGCTGATGGTTCTGGGGGACTTCAACTTGCTGTCCCTGGGGTTGGCCTCAGGATTAGCTCAGGTCACACTCCCGATACGATTTTCTTGTCGGAGCAATGGCAACATGACCTGGTGGGGGAACTTTCAACATCCTCCTTGTCATGGTCAGACGCCTTGGTGTCTCTGAGATTCTCTTATGCCATCCCCCTCTGCAGGGAGGTTGGAGCTATTTGAGTGGTCTGCCCTTGGCAACCGATGGACCTAGAAGGGTTCCAGAGGGGGATGTCTTGAGGGTATTGCTGCATGGTCCTGCTGAAGCCCTGATTATGTCCTGGAATCAGAGGGCAGCCGAGGCTTTGGATAGGAGGGTGCCTGTGCAGCCTTTCTCTACCCTCTGCGCTCGATACTCCCCATGGTTCACAGAGGAGTTACGAGTGCTGAAGAGAGTTGAGAGACGCCTGGAATGCCGCTGGTGGAAGACAAGGGAAGAATCCGACCAAACATGAGCTAGAGCTGCTATCAAGGCTGATCTCGTGTCAATAAGGGTGGAGAAACGTAATTATTTCTCCACCCTTATTACATCTGTAGAATGTCGTCCTTTGGCCTTGTTTAGATTCACCCAATCCCTTCATGGAAGGGGGGATTCGGGAGGTCTTCTGCGGATCCGTGCCGAGAAATTAGCAGAACACCTAGCAGATAAATTCACTCGAATTCAATCCCAGTTGGAAGTCATGTGTGAGATGTCCAGGGAGGAGTCTTGCCCTGTTACCTGGGAACAATTTGACCCCATTGCCCCTGATGAAGTGGACAGGGTTCTCGATGATGTCAGTGTGACCACCTGTCAGTTAGATCCATGTCCTTCCTGGTTGGTGAAAGTTGCCAGAATGGTGATAAATTCCTCACTGCGAGAGGGGATATTTCTGGGACCTATTAAGGAGGCCCTTGTCTGTCCTCTGCTAAAAAACCATTGTTGGATTACACTTGAGAAGGTGGTTGCATGGCAGCTCCAGAGGATCCTGGATGAGAGGATTATCTGGAGCCCTTTCAGTCTGGGTTCAGGCCCTGTTATGGGATGGAGACAGCATTGGTTGTGCTTATTGATGATCTCTGGTGAAAGTGGGACAGGTGTACTGCATCCATCCTAGCCCTCCTTGACCTCTCGGTGGCTTTCGATACCATCAACCACGGTATCCTTTTGGGTTGGCTGTGGGGGCTGGGGCTGGGCAGTGCAGTTCTGCGCTGGTTTGGCTCCTTTCTCTGTGGCTGGTCCCAATCGGGGTTAATAGGGAGCGAGAGGTCCAGTCCTTGGCTGCTACTTTGTGGTGCGCTGCAGGGCTCGGTATTTTCTCCCCTCCTTTTTAACATCTACAAGAAACCACTGGGTGAGATCATCCATTGCCATGGGATAAGGTGCCATCAGCATGCCGATGATAATCAGGTTTACGTCTCTATCCTGGGTGACCCAAGTGATGCTGTCTCGGCCCTGACTCGGTGTCTAGAGGCTGTTCAGATCTGGATGGAGAATAATAGGCTTCGGTTGAACCCTGGCAAGGCTTTGGGGATCTGGGGGTTCTGGAGCTGGGACTTTTACATCTTTAAGTCCGGATGGGCTGGCACTGCCCCAGTTAGACTCTGTGCACAACCTGGGGGTTCACCTGGATTTGTGACTCCTGCTTGAAAAGCATACGGCAGTTGCGGTTAGGAGGGCCTTTGTGCAATTTATGTTGTGCGCTAGTTGCACCCTTTCCTGGACCAGGAGTCCCTGCGCTCAGTCACTCATGCCCTCATCTCTTCGTTGGATTATTGCAATCTGCTGTCCATGGGGCTATCCTTGAAGTGCATCTGGAGGCTACAGCTGTGCAGAATGCAGCTGTCCAGATGATTTTAGGGACCCAGAAAACAGCCCATGTAACACGTTTATTCCACAAGTTGCAATGGCTTCCAGTTTGCTTCTGGGTGCAATTCAAGGTGTTGGTCCTGACTTTAAAGCCCTTAATGGCATGGGACTGGGATACCTGAGGAACCGTCTCTTCCCAGTGGAGATGACCCAGCCCACCAGAACCAGCAGAAGAGACCTCTTTTGGATCTTGTCAGCCAAGGAATTTCAGCTGACAGGATCAAGAAAAAGATCCTTTTCTGTTGTGGCTCCTGCCCTGTAGAACATCGTGCTATGGAACATTATGCCCCAATGGTGAGGTCTGTACCCACCCTTACAGTCCTTCCAGAAGGACCTTAAAACCTGGCTCTGCCAGTTGGCTTGGGGCTCCAATGGGATACAACATCTTGGAGGTGGCTAGTGAATTAGCATTGTCCTCCTTCCCCATTTATATGTTTTTGCTCCTCCCCTCTCTGTCCGGCTACTTTTTATTTAATTTTAATAGTTTTAATTGTTTTTATCTATTGTTATATTTGTTTTTATTATGAGCCGCCAAGAGCCTTTTCTGAGTTCGGCAGTATATAATTTTAATAAGTAAAATAAATTATGCCTGCCAGCCAGCATGTAAATTTAATAAATAAATAAATCCAGAAAGATAGATAGATACATACATATATACATATACAGTGGAACTTCAGATTGCGAGCACCTTGGTTCACAAGATTTTTGTAAGACAAGCAAAAATTTTTAATAAAATTTTATTTGGTTAAGGAGCGACAACTTGCAAGATGAGCACCACGCAATGAGCATGCGCAGGAAATCTCACAATGGAGCCGATGGTTCTCCTCTCTCTGTGTAAAAAGCATAAATTAAGTAAAAGTCGATCAAGAGAAAGAACTCCTGAGACTCCAGATTCTCCTTCCAGGCAGTCACCCTCCCCTTCTTCTCCTCTCTCTCATCACCCTCACGCCAGCCAGGACTCTTCTCAAATCATAGGAAGACTGACCCTCCCTCTTCCCTGTCACTCTCTCTCACACACACACCCTTGTCGCACAGCACCATCCAGCCTGTCCCCCTTCTGCCATCTCTTCTCCCCTCTCATAGCATGGAGGCAGGTTATGATAAGAAACATTTCCAAACTGCCTAGGAAAGAACCCTGGAAAGGAAAAAGGCCATTTTGCCTCAAGTGGCGGCAGCAGCGGATCCTCCCAATCCAACAGGGCTGCCAGACAACACGGCTAAGCAGCAGCTGATGGCCAGAATCTGCCTCGGAGCGGATCCAGAAGTGCTGGTTAATTTGTTTTATTTTTACTTTATATCATGTGTTAATCATTGTTACTTGTTTCAGATATTAGGGACAATAATTTCTGCATAAAATTCCATTGAAAATGATTTTTTTGTGAATATTTTTGGGGGTGTGGAATGGATCATTCAACTTTACATTGTTTCCTATGGGAAACCTTGCTTTGGTTTAAGAGCAATTCGGACTAAGAGCAGTCTTCCAGAAAGGATTAGGCTCGCAATCAGAGGTTCCACTGTAGATAGATAGATAGAGCCAGCCAGCCAGCCAGGCAGCTGGGTGACTTTGGGCCAATCACCAGGACACTGCAAGTTCTAATCCTGCCTTAGACACGAAAGTTGGGTGACTTTGGGCCATTCACTCTCAGCCCAACCCATCTCATTGGGTTATTGTGGGGAACAAAGGAGGAGGAAAGAGTATTAGATATGTTCACTGCCTTGAATTATTTATAAAAATAATAAAAGTAACATTTTAAAAAAACATAAAAAAGAAATTCCAGAATTACCCATCAGTATGACTAAAAATTTAGGTGCTGACCTGATCCTGTGATGAAGATGTATCACACTCCCTCTGACCTTGAAAGTCTGCACAAACATTTATTATCCATCTATGTTGTATAGTAGCTATTTAAGTCACCTTCTCTTTAAGCATTCTTTTTCCCTTCCCAGCTAGAAGCATATTTTATGACTTAAATGTTAATATATAATCATCTTGGATACAGTAACTGAAAGCTGCTTAATTGACCATAAAGTGACATGCTACTTGAACAAACGCTTATCAAGAGAGTGCTGTAACCGTTGTACAAGTATTGACTAATCTAAGTTGCATTCCGTTTTTTCTCTGATAAAAAGATTTATGCCATCTAATCCAGGCCATGTTTTTCTGGGGAGTAAATTTGAGATTTATGAGGTTTATTTCTGAGTAAGTATGTACAGCATTCTGGCTATAGTCCAAGGTCATTTTCACAACCACTTATTATATACACAGGAACTAATATTTGCAGCCGATGTGCCTGTAATGCTGAAGATGGAATTTGAAATTGACATTGATTAGAATATGCATTCTGTATTAAAAATAGCTGTCACCTGTTTTATTTTCCACAGCGGCTTTCATTTTCCTATATTCTTCATCCTTCACTTGGGATCTTCACCAATCATGGCATAACCAGTGGCAAGATTACATAGTACTTATTATTACTTGGAAGAGGTTTGCCCTTGCCTTCTTCTTCCTAGACTGAGACGGAGGGACTAGCCAAGGTCACCCAGCTAGCTTTGTGCCTAAGACAGGACCAGAACTGGTTTCCTAGCTTCTAGGCCACTGTCTTTAACCATTACACCAAGGTGGCTCTAAGATAAATGATAGGAAGGAAAGAAAAAAAAATAAAATCCTTTCATCTCTCACTTTATTGTTCCACTGTTGAAAGATAAGTTGTTGTTGACAGAAAACATTACAGAATATTTTGGTAGGTGTAATTTGTAGTTTTAGTGGCACAGATTTGGTGAGTGTAATTTGTAGTTTTAGTGGCACAGAGGCTTCAGAGAAAGCTTTTATTTTCTTTGATATTTTCCTTCAGAGTAAAAATGTAAAGGGAAGAATTCCTGGATGCCAATCCAAAATACTTCATCAGTATTGATGTTTTGGAATTATTTCTTTATTAAAAGAATATTCATTCTATAAATTTCTTTATAAAAACAATTTATAAATAAGACTGATGAATAAGCATCATCTTGCTTAGCACATTATGCATGTGTAAACATTATTTCTATATTCTTAATGTTGGCATATAAAATTAATAATAGATTTGCATAAATAAAAGTCTTTACTTTTTTATAAATTGTATACATGTTAATAGATAACACATTTAGCAAGATTCTGCATTCCTCTTAATGTTTAAATTGTATCGAGTTCTTAAGACTGCCTTTAATAAAGAAATAATTCTAAAATGTGTCTGCCCAACAATAAAAAATCTTCCAGTTTTTTTTTCTCTGTTCATTCACTGCCTTTTCTTACCTTCAATAACAAAAGATTCCCATCTCTATTTTTTGGATAGCCCTAATTCACAGGAGGAATAATCCTCCCTACAATGGTTCCTTGTCTTGGGCATTGTATATGAAGCTGAAGGGTCCTGAAATGCAAAATATGAGTCCTAAATCCTCCTCTATTTCACTGTTTATCAATTAAATGTATAACAATGGTAAAGGTTTCCCTGCCAGTCATGTCTGACTCTAGGCTACAGTGCTCATCTCCATTTCTAAGCCAAAGAGCTGCCTTGTCAGAAGATGCTTCTGTGGTCATGTGGCTAGCCGTGACTATATGCCGAGGTGCACAGAATGCTGTTACCTTCCTACCAGATTAGGCAGCACCGATTTATCTACTTGCATTTTGCATGCTTTTGAACTGCTAGGTTGGCAGGAGCTGAGCACATAACAGGAGCTCACCCCATTACATGGCAGTGCCTGGGTTTTGAATTCGGGCTGCCAACCTTCTGGCCAAAAGCCCAGCATGTTAACCACTAGGCTACCACACACTACAAATATATAACTACAATTACACAACTTTCATACTGTTTCTCTACTTCTTTGCTTATAGATACATCTATGTGATGGGAATCCAGGAAAGAAATGAGAAGCTGTTCTACCGGATTCTACAAGATGATATTGAACAATTAATGCCGATAGTCTATACACCAACAGTCGGCCTTGCATGTTCCCAGTATGGGCATATTTTTAGAAGGCCAAGGTAAGGACAGTCTTATAACCTGTTTGTTTAGGTTTCTGCTCTTTCATTCTGGAAACTCAATAGCAGATCTGTTCTTTTTAGTTTTACACTTATTATTTATTAAGCTTGTGTTCCTTAGTAAAGGACTATTTCTGCTAACATTAGCAAAAACCCCCAAAAACATCAAAGAATTTTTGTCAGTTTGCATTAAAAATTTAGCTTTCCCTTGTCTTATTGCCATGTTCTTCATTTGTTCTATTATATATATTATATATATAATATATTTTTTATATATAAGATATTTTTTCTTACTTTAGAGTCCATTTTCTATCCTCTGCCATCCAGGAAGTTGTTAACTTGGGAAGGGCTATGTAAACCTTCTAAATAAAATTATATGTGTTTTTTCTTCACCATCTTTAGATCTTCTTCATTTCTGGGAATAAATGTTCATTTCCAACCCTTCATCACAAAAACTCTTCTTATTTGTAGGAGTTAAAGTGAAGTGGGTTTTCTTTTATTTTTTAAAGTTCAATCCAGCTGACCATTTTGACTTCACCAAAGAAGCTTGACAGTAAATGTTGTAATATTCTTAGCAGCTTGAATAATGATTAACTTTGCATATGATTAGGCTAGTAAATCCAATTTAAAGCATCAAGGCCACAATATAAACAACCCCTGAAGTTGAGTGGCATCTGAATCAAATAAATAAAACAGATTAATATTATGATACAATCTACATAAAATTTTCTCTTATTTCTTATGTAGGTACAATCTTATTTCTTGTGTAGATAAAATCTACATAAAATTGCTTGAGCTCTCTAGTCGAGTTGGACCAAGTTGTGAAGGGGATAAGATATTTTTCCCCTTATATTAATAAATAATCTCTACCCTGGAATTTGAACTGCTGCTTCTAGTCATAGAGAATAATGGGGAAAAGAAAACATTCATTCAAGTATTTGTTTTTTTTAAATAATTTTATTGAACATTTTAACAGCAATAACTAATACAGACGAAAGAGAAAAGAAAAGAGAAAAATGAAAAAAATAAAAGAACTAAAAGTGCAATTAAAAATGGAAGTAGAAAACAAAAGAAAAGTATAAAGGTGTGGCTTCCAAAATTCTTTACAGCAGTATTAAGTACAATTATATTTTTATTTATCTCTAGATTTACATTATGACTCTCTTTTTATATCTATCCTGCTTAATCATTAAACCATAAATCTGAAGTTCATTTTTTCCATTTCTATGCAAAAAAGTTCATAAGAGGTTTCTATCACCAATAAATGTAGATATTGTCCTTTTTCTAATCAAAGAAGTCAGTTTGTCCATCTTAGCAAGTTCTGCTGTTTTTACCAACCATTCCGCCATGGTAGGTAATGCTGAATCTTTCAATCTTCCACACAAGTATTTTTAATCTTCCTTTTCTTCATGAATTGTACTTGTTAATTATCATTGCTTGATCAGGGATATTTTTTTCTGTTTTATTTCATGACAAAATGAAATTAATGTGAACATTAAGATCAGATTAATTTTGCATTTTTAAATTCTGTAAGCTTTTAACAGTGACATTCAAGTGCTTAGTTTCTACTTTTTTAAAGGCATCGTTTTTAATTTCTTAAAATAATTAAGAAGCAGAATATATATTATACAAGGCTGACTTTTGCAAACAGAAAAGCAGCTTACATTAATTGGTGGTAGAAGCATTTCTGTCTTGACTTTTTTTGCAGAGGATTATTCATTGCCATAACAGATAGGGGCCATATCCGATCTATTGTGAACAACTGGCCAGAAAATGATGTGAAGGTACTGACTGTATATCATGCTTTCTTCTTTCATGTTGATTTTCCATAGTACCAAATAGACTTTCTTGAGAGCAACTAACAAATAGATAGGGGTATTCTTGCAAGTTAATCTATGAATTCTTATGCGAGCTTGCAGTTACATTGCATCTTGCAGCATGCCAACAACTGCTGCACCTGTGGGTATCCTAGCATAAGGATGGAGACTTTCTAAATATGGATTATGATTGTATGACATCTCTCTGTGTAAATATCAAAGCTGTCTAATACTTGTGATCCAACTTCTCTTGTATGCATTGTTATCATTGTGGGTAACATCTCCTCTACCCATTCTGTTTTCTGGGTTCAAACGTTGTACCAAATTGAGCAATATTTGCGGATTGTGGGTTAGCTTGTTTCATTGATCTGGTCATTATGAATTATGATTATGGTCTGTTCAGGAACCTATATCTGAAATTGGTGGTGGTGTAGTGGTTGTAGAGCAGAATGATATGTGATCCTATCTAATGAGTTCTTCAGCATAGAGTCTTGGTAGTTATAAAAACAAAAAAATACCATAAAGTAAGTGAATGGGAGGGAGATACCTATCTGTCTTCATGGAACCTGATGCAGTGTCATATCCACTTTTGTCCTACAAGGCTGTTGTCGTCACAGATGGAGAACGTATCCTGGGCCTTGGGGATCTGGGAGTTTATGGAATGGGAATCCCAGTTGGCAAACTCTGCTTATATACAGCCTGTGCTGGAATAAAACCTAATAAGTGCCTTCCTGTATGTATTGATGTTGGAACTGACAATCAGGTAAGTTATTACATGTTCCACACCCATCAGAGACTCACTGTGGGAAAGATGTCACAGAATGAGGGTTAGGCTAGATTTCCAAGGTTCCTTCCAACTTTTGCTACTATCATATTTATTTCTTCAGCAACTGTGTTCGTCCTGATCAAGGAGTGACTCAGTAGGAAAAAGAGGCAGGGAAAGCTTTCTTAGAACTCTTTTGGTTCTATCACCCAGAAGATCCGATTCAAACAAGCCCATTAGGGTCTATCTAGGATTGTAGAATGTTGACATGATCTTTGTGAACACATTCTCAGTATCTTCTTTTTAAATGCAAATTTCTTTACAGCCCTCCCTTGCAACATTTTCAATAGATTACTTAGTGCTTTAAATTCCACTACAGGTAATCCTCAACTTATAACTGTTCATTTAACGATGGTTCCAAGTTACAACAGCTTCAGAAAAAGTGATTTATGGCCTATCCTTGAAGTTATGACTTTTGTCATTGCATGACATATGATTGCAATTTGAGTGCTTGGCAACCAACTCACATTTATGACAGTTGTAGCTTCTTGCAGTCATGTGATCAGGATTTGTGATTTTGCCAGCTGGATTCTGATAAAGTCAGTTGGAGAAGCCAGCTTCACTTAACAACTGCATGATTTGCTTAATTACCATGTGATTTATATAATGATTACAGTGATCTGCTTAATAGCTATGGTAAAAATTGTCATAAAATCAAGTCTGGTCGCATGATGACTTGCTTAATGACAGCTTCGCTAGCAATCAAAATTCCAGTTCCAATTGTTAGTCATAAGTCAAGGACTTCCTGTATATCCTACAAATATCCATCTTCCCTGGCAGTGATAGAGTATATTTGACTCAGTGTCAGAGACAGATTCAGTGATTTTGCTTTGTTTTTCCATTTTCCTAGACACTTCTACAAGATCCATTTTATATGGGGTTGTATCAGCAACGAGACCGGTCACCGCTTTATGATGAGATAATTGATGAATTCATGGAAGCCATTGTAGGCAGGTATAAATCCTGAATCATTTTTGTCTTCCTTATTCCACTTCAAGCATGGAAAAAATCTGCACATATCAGCAACCAACCCTTCATACATATCCAAGAAGACTTTGATGATTCAAAAAATATCTATTTAACAAAGATGATGCTGGCAGCTGGCATCCCAAGAGATGAATATGGTCATAAATTTTCTTTTTGTGGGCTAAAAGGGGGTATCTAATTACAAAGTTCAAATTTAGCCGTGGAATTTCCTAATAATGAGTGGTATGACATTCTGATCTGAAATAGGAAAACTACAAGTCATACCCACGGGCAAAATTAGTGTAATTAAAAAAAAGAAACAATGATTAGTGTATCTATGCACCTTGCGATTGGTCATCCTCTTCGTTTCTTCCCTTCTACTTTTCCAACATTAGAACTTTTTTCAGAGAGGTGGATCTTCACATAATGTATCCGAAATAGGATAATTTGAGCTTGGTAATTTGTTCCTTGAGTGAGAACTCTGGATCAATTTGTTTGATGGTCAGTAAATTTATTTTCTTGGCTGTCTATAGTATTCTCAGGAGTCTTCTCCAACACCTAAGTTCAAAAGTCTCAGTCTTCTTCCTATCCTGCTTCTTCCTAAGTCCAGCTTACACTTTTATAGAGTGTCATAGGAAATACCACAACTTGCACAGTTCTGAGTTTTGTAGGCATAAACACATCTCGTGCCTAAAGTTATCCTTCTTGAATAGTAAATAAACAATTGGGCACGAGTCTATTGATAAGGGCCATTAAGGATTAAAAAAATCCTGGATGTTAGAAGAAATATGAGAAAATGGAGTTCTTATCTCAAATGATAGAAAAACAAGGTTGGATCTGAAGATCTTGAGCAAAACCCTCCCCCAGGATCCAGAACAGGGGTGTCCAACATTGGCAATATTAAGATGTGTGGACTTCAACTCCCAAAATTCCTCTGCCAGTTATTCTATGCTATGCTGGCTGAGGAATTCTGGGAGTTGAAGTCCACACATTTTAAAGTTGTCAAGGTTGGACATGCCTATTCTAGAAGAAAAGTGGGGTGCTAGTCAGTGCCAAGCTGCCCATATTTTGTCACTCATAGGTGGAGAGGGTGTGTTTTCAGGGAGTTGAGAGATTTTCCCTGAACCAGCTGTACCTCAATATTTGCTATACATCCATTTAATGTCTTTCTCATCTCAAAATACAAAAAGTCCTTGACTTACAACCAGTTGCTTAGTGATCATTCAGAGTATGATGGACTCTCCCAAAAGGTACTTAAGATCCAATTTGACCCCAATCATATGCTTGCATTTTAGGCATTTGACAATGAGCCCATATTTATAGCTATCTGCAGCAGTATGTGAACCGAGAACTACCAGATGTACAGGCTGGCTTTCGAAGAGGCAGAGGAACTAGAGATCAAATTGC
>JANHZU010001220.1:184869-195319 GCA_032468055.1 Acrochordus granulatus
GAAAGAGCTGGGGAATATTATTAGTATTGTAAAATGGCAAAGTAGAAACATGGAAATGATAGAAGTACATGAAATGAATATGGGGTGAAGAAAGCCAATGAGAAGAGGTTGTTTCCCTTTTGTAACACTTGAACCTAAGGTCATCCAAGAAAATTGAATAAGACAGATTCAAGTCATGAAAAGAAAAAATGATTCACATAATATTTGCTATCACAAGTTTGCTCATGTCACTAGTTTTGAGACTTCTAAAGGAAGGTTAAAACAGATCTACAGATAGTTAAATTATGGAAAAAGGCTTACTGGCTTTCTCTAAGCCAGTAAACATAGGCATTTAAGCCAGAGAGTTAACTAACTTGGGTGTTGGAATTGCCTTTAAGTACTTATTGAATGCTGTGAAAAATGGGATGCTGATAAAAATAAGCCTTTTCTCTTTTATGCTCTTAAGATAAAAGAACATTAAGTAATTTATGGTACAAGTTTGCCGTGAATAAAATGTGTAGCTGCATCATTCATCTTGTCATCTACAGCCTGGCATAAAAAACCCAAAACATCTGTGAAACAGATTTAAAAATGAGATTCAGTGTGCTAGAGATTGGTTTTACTCCTTTGTGTCCTTTTTACTACTGATACTGTTATGTAGTTTTATATAAGCATGTCCAATATATATTTTTTGGAAAAAATATTGTAAAAACATTATGTAGCTTTAGATTTGAAGGCAGAAATGTGGTTCAGAGTACATGAGATTGCAAATGCGGCACCTATCTATAACTGCTTAGGATTGCACAATAGCTGCATGATGCCAAAAAAAGGTGTGACTATTTCACGTGTGCAGAGAGATGCTACTTTGACTGCATGTTTGGAAACATACTTTTGATTTATTAGTTTATATAATATATTCATGTGCAAAATAATGTTTTTCACATTTGGTTGACTGGTAGATATATTTATCTTTTTGAGCAAGTTTCCCAGCAGTTGTTTCGAGCTAATGGTCTGTTGCTGAATTTCTGTTATACAACTATTGTTGGAACCAGGCTAAATTGTTCAGAACCTCCACTTCCATTTTCTTTCTTACTCTTGAGTGTTTTATTTTGTTACAGAGGTCTGGATTATTGTACTTGGAGGAAGGCAGTATATAACTACGATGGTGATAACAACAATTATATATTGTGATACTTTTAGAAGAGTGGTTCTGTATAAGAAGTGAGGCAAACTATTGTAGAGTGAATAATTTAAGGAGAGGTGCTAGATGATGAGGGGTCCTTGTCTCTTCTAACCACATCCTTTGGCTCTGCCTTCCTGAGACATGATGCAGCTTATGTTGAATTGTTGTGGGCAATTTTGTTCTTACCTTGCCTGTGGATTCTATGTGTGTTCTTGTCCTTACTGTTTTGTGCATTTTATGCTGGTTTTACTTGTTAGCTGCTCAGAGTCATGAATTTGACATGGGCAGATAGATTAATTGGGGGAAGGAAGGAAGGAAAGAAAAAAAGTCAGGACAGTTGAGTTTCCACTTCTATTGCTATCACTATCTTTCTGGAGAATGGAAAAACTTGACTATGGTCATTTCCTTTCTTTTAGATTTGGCCTAGACATAGTCTCTGATCCACTGGTTGGAAGGGATCTTTGGTCTTGAAGTGGAAACAATACCAATGGACAGTATGTCTATCACTAACACGCCAACAAGTAATGATGCTTGTCTGAGCATTGTTCACAGTCTGATGTGTCATCGACAAGGAGGGGAGAGTGAAACATTTGCAAAGAGAGCTATTGAAAGCTTAGTTAAAAAACTCAAGGAGAAAAAAGATGAACTGGATTCCTTGATTACAGCCATAACCACAAATGGAGCTCATCCTAGCAAATGTGTCACAATTCAGAGAACACTGGATGGAAGGCTTCAGGTTAGTAGAAGTATATCTGGTGCCATTTATGTTCTTTATCTTATGTAGTGACAAAGAAGTATAGAATGGAAAATTGTCATGTATAACTTGCCTGTGACCCTGTGGAAGTGGTGCTTATTGGATGAGTGGGTTTTTTTTTTTGTAGCATTTGATAGAATATAAACAATGGTATTTCCTTCACATTCTAGTTGTATAATTTAACTTTAATTATCCAATGAATTTTTCCGTGGTTTTCAATCTTTAGGTGGCTGGTCGAAAGGGTTTTCCTCATGTAATTTATGCACGGCTTTGGAGATGGCCTGATCTTCACAAAAATGAACTCAAACATGTCAAATATTGCCAATATGCATTTGACTTGAAATGTGATAGTGTCTGCGTCAATCCATATCATTATGAGCGTGTTGTGTCACCTGGCATTGGTAAGTCTGTTCATAAATCCATGTGAATTGTTGAATTTAAATTAGAAATTAGGTTAACTGTAGTAACAGTTTCTCACTCCCCTTACATTCTGAGTATGTTTTGTGGTTATCTTGCATGATAGTAGATTCCAGATAGCTGGCAAATGTTCTTGAGGTTTGTCAAATAACCTTTCAGCATTGTATTTTGTTCCTGCTTCTTTTCTTTTGCAGGAAAGATGTACCAGGAACACTGACAATCCGAACAAGGTTGCAGTGCTCAGGTGCAACTTTAATCATATTAGTAGCTTTTATTTTATTATTTTTTTCTTTCAAAGAAAGAAGCTTAACACGCCTTGGAGATATGCTGGGAGAGAACAGCAGCTTGGCCAGTAAAACAACCTAAATTCTTTCCTTCCATTGTAGTGGGGAAGTAGGCAAAATTCTCCAAGTTATTTCTTCTGGAAGGAATATTCTCTAGAATTCCATATAGATAGACACTCTTGATTTCCTTATGCCCTCAGTTCCTTCAGAGTTCTTTAATTCTTTGCTTATCCTTATTTTTGCCTTGCAGCATTCAAGAGACCTTTTGTTTCAGTTATGGGTTGTAATATAACATCATACTGCTGTCAGTGGACAAGGCAAGTTTTGTGACAATTGAACCACGTTTTCCAGCATTTAGGCTAGATAGCCTTTGTTGACCTTGGAAAAGCTAAACATGGTTGTTGGGCCTGAAGAATACTTGAATGGAAGAAATTCTAGTTCTGTAGGCTAGACTGAAAAAAATGAAACACATTCTGGAAAAAAGCAGTGATAAAACATGTCAGTGTTAATGCTAAGAAAGCTACATACCTGCCCAATGCCTTACAAAAGGCATATCTATATGATTCTCTTCATTTTTTTGTTTATGGATTTAGGTGGTAAAATTTTTATTTACTGGTATTTTAAACTGGACTAATTACTTGTGTTTTTTCTCCTCTTTTAAGATCTTTCAGGATTAACTCTGCAAAGTTCTGGTAAGCTATATGTAAACTTTTATGCACATAAATAAGATGAAATCTTAAATATAAAACTATATAAACTTTGGGGAGATTATATTCTTTTCTGTGGTAGAAAGAATATCAAATATTATATTACACAATTACATGAGTCATAAGGGTGTGCTCCACCATTCATTCTATGAATGGCAGAAAAAGAAAAAAAATGATATTATTATTTTTCTTTATGTTCTTAAAGGAATAAACAAAAATAATGATGTTGCCAATTATTGTTTCAGACTTTTAACTGGTTACTTGTGTGATTAACATTGCCACCTGATAGAGTTAATCAGTAAAAAGTCTCTTTTCAAGAACTAAAAAAATAGCAAAATTATTTGACTAAAATATTTTAGTAATCTAAATTAGATATTGCATGTATCTGAACTCATAAATTTCTAATTTTTCACTTATGCACCTGGAATAAATCCATGAATAAGTCTACTGTGATTTACTTGGCTAGTTAATTAATCTTAGCTTCTTTCTATGTGCAATTTTTGAACATGTATATCTTGATTTTGGATTTATTATATTTCCAAACTGGGATTAAATCCCAACCGAACTTCATTTTGTCTCAGGCTAGAATTAAATCCGTTTCCATTGACTACATTGAAAACATCCCCTGTATGCTAAATGATCATCTTCAATGATAGATTTGTGTGAGAAGGATGCTGGCTCTGAGTTTATGTGCATAAGAATCAGTTGGATATGTCTGCTAATGGAATCGATTTTTGCTGATGTACAAGAGCTTTCAGCTTCTCCCATGCACCCTCAAAATCTCCTTTGGGAAATGGGGGAAGAGGAGGAGAAAGTCAATTTCTGCTCATCCAGTGTTGAGTTTCAACATGTATTTGTAGCAACAATATTCTGTGCCCTTTACAGGTCACTTTTGTTGTCTTGACAATCATTGGCTTATTGTGTGCAGTTCTTAGAGAAACTGCAGAATGTATCTGTGTCATTTTGATACCATGGGCACTTCTCTTGGGTGGGGGCGGGCATTCTTTGGTTTTTATGATTATTTTTTATTTTTGACCTTCTGATTTACATATTAGCATTTTTTGGTTTTTCTATATTGATGTAGGAAGCTGCCTAAAGACCTTTGTTATTGGGCAAGATAAATACTGTTATAAATAAATAGCTGTTAAGTATGATCTATAGGCTCCAGGATAATTCAAATGTCCAAGAATTCTATGGAGAGGCTAGAGATTCTTAACATAATCTCAAGAGCATGGGTAAGAGGAGGATTAGTACAATTATTTTAATATTTACAAATAAGAAAAAATGATTTATTTTTCCTTCCAAAAAGGATAGTTTTATCACTTGGAGCTTTTGTATTTCAAGTTTAATTGTGCATCATGACAGTATTATTCCAAATATCTCAAGTGTATTATTTCATGTACTTTTAGTATATCTTCTCTTTTAGTTAGAAAACTTTCCCACATTCATTTATCTCAGATGTGCTTCTTTGTAATTCAAAATAATACTTTTTTTATGTATGCTTAAAGTGCAAATATTTATTCTTTTTTTGTGTTTACAGCAGCAGTTTGTGTGTGTTTTCCCTTAATCTTTTCAACTTTTGTTTTATCACAGCACCTGCCAGCATGTTAGTAAAAGATGAGTATGTACATGAATTTGAAGGGCAGCCATCACTCTCTTCTGCTGAAGGCCATTCAGTTCAGACTATTCAGCATCCCCCGAGTAACAGAGCATCAACTGAATCCTATAGTACTCCAGCCATGTTAGCGTCTTCTGAGGCCAATACTGCGAGCACTACCAACTTCCCCCCCATTCCTGTTCCTTCAACAAGTAAGATAATAACAACCATTTTAAAATGCATTGTCTGGTCCATTTGTTTAAAAATATGGCCATAAATAACCAAATCATTAGTATAAATGGAATAATACATGACCTGAATTGAGAAACCTGGTTGATCACTGCCATTAACTCCATGTATTGCTAGTTTTGCTGCACTGTCATTGTTGGAGGCAGTTTATATGTTATTTAGTTCTGTATTGTTACTAGCTCTCTTGCTATAATAATGGTTAGAATAATGATAAAGATGGTGGATGTGACTTGATTCCTTTTATGAAGCAAAAGTTGTACTCCAGATTTATTTATTTCATTTATGTGCTGTTTTGACCTATCCATGTCAGGACATCTTATAATTCTTCATTACATAAAACAGATAGCATGAGGGTAGGGAGAAGAGGGGTATTCATGCAGATATATACTGTATCTCACATTGGGTGCAAAGTCTAGCCTTCAGATTTTAGCTTCTAGATTTGAAAGTATTTTTAGGTCTCAAGATCACAAAGAAAACATTCAAATTTATACATTATCTAAAAGAACCAAATTAGAAAACAGACCTCTGTTTAGGGAGATGATTGATAGTTTGCAGTGCTCTTTTTCATCCTTTTCTATTATGTTTCAGTTAAACAAAGCTGTTCATCAGCAGTGTCTCCTACTTTGCATAATTCTAAAAGATTCCTTAGATCAAGAAAATAACTCCATGCGTCTACAAGTATAATAAGAACATGAATGCCAAGCACTGCTTTTTATATCTTTAGTCCAGGCTTAAGTAGATCAACAAAAAGGGAGTAAACAAAATCTATCTTATTTTGAGTGCCAAATAAACCCTGTATCAGTAATACAGGGGGATTGTGCTGATAGCTTCTATCCTGCCTTTTTTTGGCAAAGAGTTATTCAGTTTCTTTGTCCTTGCATCATACTATCTCATTAGCTTTTAATATTTAGAATTAAGCAGCTATATTAATATGCTGAAATGTGCTAATAGAGTTTTATTGTGGTTTCATTACTGTAATGGCCGGGCTGTGAAACTTGTCTTCTGACAGAGTAGTCATTCGTTTTTTAAAGCAGTGTAAATGGTTCACATTTTGCCAGGCCAACCCACCAGTATGCTGGCAGGTAGCCACAGTGAGGGACTCTTACAAATTCCTTCAGGGCCTCAGCCGGGGGCACAACAGAATGGCTTTACAGCTCAGCCAGCTACTTACCACCACAGTAAGTGAACTGTTTATATTCCATTCTGGGGTGTAGTTTAGTTTATATTCTTTCAAAAGATGGGAATAAATGCATTTTTCTGTATTTTTTTAGATAGTACAACAACTTGGACTGGGAGTCGAACTGCAGCCTACACGCCTAATATCCCTCACCATCAGAATGGACACCTTCAACATCACCCACCTATGCCCCATCATGGTCATTACTGTAAGCAGTTACATATTATTGTATGAGTTGCTTAATTTGTGTCATAAAATCATGGTTACCAGAAAGACAGCAAAATATAGCTCTGAACTGAAACGAAGAAATATTAGGTCATCTCTGAAGCTGTGTGACTGATCTCAGGCAAATTAATAGCTGGTTTCATATATCATACTGAGCCATAATGTGGTTTGGATTAGGATTGTGAATTAAGCCATTTGTGGCTTATTCAAAAAAGATAGTTAAATCATGACATAGAGCAATATGTGAATCCAGCTGCTGGTCGGTTGGCTAGTCAGTTGGCCTGCCTTTCTGTCTATCTATCTGGTGAAATGTCTTTTGGTATCATTAAATCTGCCTGCCTGTCTGTCTTTCAATCCATCCATCCTATTTCTAAACCACTGATTTCCCTCAGAGAGGGATTCTGGCCACTCTACATTAAATATAAAAACAGTATAAACATTAAAAGTTTAAAAGGAAGCAAGTATGAAACTGTTAAAAGTGATTAAAAAGGTGAAGGGAGGCTTTCGGGCACTAGCCAGCTCCACAGCTGCATCCTCTTCTGCATCATGTAAGGATGCAGAGCCAAGTTTTCACTCCTTTTTGGAAGGTCAGGAGAGCAGGGGCCTGCCTTGCCTCTGAGGAAGAGGACTCTGTAGGGCAGGGGTGATGGCAGAGAAGGCTCTCCTTGTGGACCCCACTATTGGGAATTCTTCAGCTCAGGTGGGGTCTGCAACATGCCTTCCCTGTTTGACTGGTAGGACACGACAAATATTAACAGGATGCGAATAGAATAACTTAATGAAAGGCACTTGGAAATTTTCAAAGGAAGAACTACAATATAAATATGACATTAGAAAAATGAAAATATTGTTATCAATCCCTTATCCTTCTGTTTAGGAATATGTAGAATTTATGTAGCTCTTTGATTAAGATATTGGTCTGCAAATAGTTTTTGCTTTAAATGTTTGAGAAGTCTTAATACCAAATTTGAGTTTCTGTTAAGTTGCATGCTTGTTACGGATATGAAACAGTTCTATGCACAAAAGAGTTCCTTTGGTGGAACTTAGGAAATACAGAGTATTAATTTGGGTTTCAAAACAAAACATATCTTCCATTTGTACACAGTTCTGCTATTTACATTTATTAATTTGGATAGGAAATTGTCTTTTAGAGATGGGAAAATTTGCAAGGACAGTGAATAAAAAGTATGAATTTTTATTATTTTTTAAAGGGACAGTTCACAATGAACTTGCATTCCAGCCTCCTATATCAAATCATCCTGGTAAGTGGATTCACTTTAATGAATATTCAATTAAATGGCTGTTCCATATTACAAAATTAAATGGTGCCTTGTACCCTCTTTAAAATCCATTTGATCATTTTATCATCCCACATGTACTAATATATTAAAGAAGGAGCAGGGAACTTCTTGTCTGCAAGCCATTCATTTGTGATTCCTTATGTGTTTCTTGCTTTGGTTGCACCCTTTCCCATAAATACAGTGCTTAGTCTTTTTTTTAAAAAAAGGTCCCAGTGAAGTTTTGTAAGCCAAATTGCTGTGGGGGAGCATTCAAGGGGGTGTACTTTAGGAGAAAAGGACAAATAGTCTTTTCACTATACTTTGCACACCTCCACCCTTGCACACACTTTCACTTGTGTATTCCTTCACACCTCTCCCCTCCAAAAATACCTCTCTACCTTCCACCCACCTTCAGTAGTTTAACTTTTTAAAAAACCCTTGTGATCAATGGAGATTTTTTTAAGCAATAGAAAGATTTGCAGACCTGTGAACAAATCTGTTTTAGAAATAATTTTCCTGTGCTCATTAACTCTTTTAGATCTTGTAAGTGCTGATCTTTTTAATTAAGTCTCTCTTCTTCACCCTTACCTCACCTTATCCTTCAGCTCCAGAATACTGGTGTTCAATTGCCTATTTTGAGATGGATGTTCAAGTGGGAGAAACATTTAAAGTCCCTTCAAGCTGTCCAGTTGTTACTGTTGATGGATATGTGGATCCTTCAGGTGGGGATCGCTTTTGCCTTGGTCAGCTTTCCAATGTTCATAGAACAGAAGCCATTGAAAGAGCCAGGTAGGTTTTGTGAGTCTGGAAAGGTGATTTCTGGGATGGTTGTGGGTTAAGCTTTAAAAGTCTCAACTCTGTTTATGTATACAGCTAGTCTTTGTTTAATGACCATTAGTTCAAGTTATGACAATGTTAAATGAATGGTATTTGACTAGTCCTGGAAGTTAAAGGGTCATTGCAGTGCCCTGTACTTGATCAAAATTTGGGTTGTTGGCAGCCTGACTGTATTTATAACTGCAGGATACATTCCAACTCTCCTCACTTGCATATCTCCCCTCCATCTCTGCCCTTTTGGCCATCCTGTACTCTGCTGCCCTTGCCACTTTACCCTGCACTCTGCCACCCCCCCTGCCCACTGTTATTTTCCTCACACTGCTGTTGAGGCATGCCTGGCCTTTCATGACGCCTTGTCAGCAGCAGGAGGAAGAAGATGGCAAAAATCAACAGGGATGCAGGATGTCTAAAAGCCAGAGATGGGGATGAGATAGACAGGTGGGGAGAGTTGCAATGAAGGGGATCACAGCAGGGCAGGGGAAGCGTGAGGTCCTTACCTAATGATGTATGTCCTGGCCTATTGACTGCAACCAGGACTATCAAACTGCTGTGCTGTCACATGATGTTTTGTTTAATGACCACATCACTTAATGATAGCAGTTCTGGTTCCAGTTAGGGTCATTAAGCTAAGACTATCAGTATGCGTCTTCAGATATTCTTCACTATTGATTCTAGAATATTTTTCCTCAAGTTCAATTATTTATTAAGCTCTGTTTATCAATAATAAATCTTCCATTTATAATATCCAAAGTTGCATATGTGCCTTCAAGTTGGTATTGACTCTTAGTGACCATAGACACATATGATCACAAATACATAGATACATTTTCTTTAAGAAGATCTGTCCTCAACCTGTCCATCAGATCTTTGTACAGTGCCTCAGTGCTGCTGTAATTAAGTCCATGCACTTTCCTGTTGGTTGTCTTCTCCTCTCTTCTTTCCTTCTATATTTCCCAGCTTTATAAATTTTTCTAGAGAGCTAGGTCTTCACATAATGTGTCCAAACAGTGTAAAGGTACAGAAAGCTCATATCAGTCTTAAAAGAAATTGTAGAATAGAAATATCTTCATATGCCAGCTTAATTATAATGTTGCCTGGTTGGCCTTTCTGAGGTCATTTTTCCAGAGTCTTGGTGCCATTATTGAAGAGGCCTGCTTAAGACACTTTATATGTGTCTCATTGAAGAGGCCTGCTTAAGACACTTTATATTGTGTCTCATTGAAGAGGCCTGCTTAAGACACTTTATATTGTATCTCATGAACCTAGGAAGCCTCAGAGGAGAACCTCTTGTCTACTTCTTAAAGAATAGAGAGCTTGTGCTTCAAAAGGTCATACAGATCTAAGTGCTAGGAAGAATGCTAAGGAAGTATTAAGTTCAAAAGTAAAATCTGTTTCACATAGAAATTTCTAGTTTGTATTCTGCAATCATCATGTGTTAAATTATAGGAAAATGAATCAGAAGTTTTTATATAGATTACTTGTTATGTAATTAAAAATTACCAGTTGCTTATTGCTTGAAATGGTGCTTTTAATTAAAGAATTGCAATTCTGGTGACATGCCAGAACAGTGATGGATAAAAAAAAATATTTCTTTTCATCCTTAATCATCATCTTTGCATTGTGTTCCTTTCCTGCAACAATTCCTTGGAAGTTACTCTTGCTGTTTAATTAAAATCCAGTTGGGTTGCATTTGATGTATGTGATTCTGTTAAGTGAGTCCTTTATAGTGCCTAACTGTGACTGCAGAAAGGTTTATGAAGA
>JANHZU010001220.1:197393-208928 GCA_032468055.1 Acrochordus granulatus
TTAAACTTTTGTTGTGATGCAATTATCCTGGACGAGTGAGAGTCTTCACAGACATGTTAAATATGGAAGGCAATTTTGACATCTTGCTTATATTGATACAGAAGCTTCCATTATAGTTTTCCCATGAATGGCTTTGTGTAATTCGGTTCCTAAGATGACAGTGAATCTTTGCTGCTTTAAAGTCAAGGCTGGATATGCTGTGAAACCAAAAGCGTAGGAGCTTTGTGCTCAGCACAAATAATGGAAAATGGATTGTGCAATGCTGTAAAGAGCTTTGCTTTGACAATTCAGAGAAATTGAAGAACTTGGATGTTTTCTGATAGAAACATTTAGGTTAAACATTCTTCAAAAATAACAAAAATGTTGAAATTCTCCAGATGCCAAATACTACAGCCCACATGTGGAGTAGAAGAGTTGGTTGCAGAGAATGGAAGGTGGTTTTGAAACCATTCACTGATGCTTCAGTTGAAATAGCCTGGGAGAGGAAAGTCATCTGTAGCCAGTGGTCAGAAATAATCCCGGTTTTTTAATTTTTACACACAACACAATTCTATGCATGTTTGCTCAGACTTCAGATCCAAACTTTCATTGGCCCTTGATTAATTTGCTTAGGTTTGTATCCCATTCTTCACAGCATAAACAGGTGGACGTGTTCAGAGCTGTTCACCCATAAGTTCCTAGACCTCTTGGCTTAACAAGTAGCAGAAATATGGAAATAGTTGCCACTTCAAGCAGACACCATCACCCCATTTGAAATAACTCCTGCTTGATTCGTGAAGGCTATATAAATTCTGTGTATTTTTCATTCTCAGAATATACAGAATTCATATAGCCAATAGCATCTTCATCTTAAAGGAGGCTAGAATGTATGAACAATTGTATACTCTAGCAAAAGAAACCACTACAATATTTTTACAGGTAATCCTTGACTTGCAACCATTTGTTTAGTGACTGTTCGAAGTTACAGTGGCATTGAAAAAAGTGACATATCCAGTCCTCACACTTAAAACCATCACAGCATTCTCTGTCAAGTGATCAAAATTTGGGTGCAAGTATTTACAACAGTTGTAGTGTCCTGGAGTCATGTGATGCCATTTGTGACCTTGCCAGGAAGCTTCTGGAAAGCAAAGTCAATGGGGCAAGCTGGATTTGCTTAATGGTTACATTAACATTTACTCACTTAATAAGTATGGTAAAAAAGGTTGTAAAATCAGGTGCAACTCACTTAACTGCCTTGCAGTTGGAAATTCTGGTCTCAACTGTGGTAGTAACTTGAGGACTACCTGTAATTTAAGAGATCTGAGATCAGCAACCCATGTACTATGTCTATGGTTGCCCTGTGAATAAGCACCTTAGGTGGAAGAGCTGTTTTTCCTCCTAGTTCAGGTGGGCATTCTTTTAGAGATGGCTTCCACTTTGCAATAAATGCTTCTTCTTTTTAAGGTGTTTGATTTACGCCAGTGTCACCGGCAGATGCAACAGCAGGCTGCCACAGCGCAAGCTGCAGCTGCTGCTCAAGCTGCTGCTGTTGCAGGGAACATCCCTGGGCCGGGATCTGTTGGAGGAATTGCTCCAGCAATCAGTAAGTGCTCAATAAAATATTCCCATCCCTCAAGTTTATTTTTAAATGCTTTCAGCAGCAAAAAGGAAATCCAGAGAGTGCATCATGTATTCTCAGATTCAAGAATCCTGCATTTCTGGTAGTTTAGAATCCAAACCACATTTTAGTTTCCAAGTAAATGTGTAAGCTAGGATGTATAGCAGTTTATCTGTTTTCTTTCTGCATTTGTTCAGCACTCTTATCTTCAGGTGCAATAAGCTGAATACAGATAGTCCTTGACGTACAATTGGTGGCTTACCTACTGTTTGAATTTCTGATGGACCTACTTGGGGGCTACTTATGACCTGGATTTAAATTTCCAATGGTCATTCCCCCCCGCCCCTTTATGGCCACATGACCGCACTTCTGGCACTCAGCAACTGGGCCCTTTTTACATCATTTGTGACCTCTCACAATTACATGACCACATTTTACGACTGTTTTGCTGAAAACCAGCATTTGCTTCTGTTTTTTGGCAAAACCCAGACCCATAGTAAACCATTGGTTTGTTTAATAACTACCACAAAAAAGGTTGTAAAATTGGGTCAGTCATGTGATCGACCTGTTTTATGATCATCACAACTGATAACCATAATGGGCACTAAGTGGGTGTAGAAATTTCTTGATAAATGCTTCAAATATTTTGAAACAGAAATCAAAAGTTGCAATGGAAATGAAGCAACAACTCTTTCTATCTTGCTGAAATTTTTAGTCAAAACTTTTTTCCCTTTTTTAAATAAAAGAATGAACTGTACAAGTGAAGAATGCAAAGAACATCATGAGGAGCTTTCTTTTTCAAACAAATCTTGCCTTTTAAAATGCAGCTTTGCTAGGAATTTTTCTTCAAATGCTCCCTGAATTGTAAGCTTTATTAAATCGAGGTTAGTTGTCAACAGAGTGCAGACATAAAGAGACACAAGTTCATACCTCATATTTATTGTACAGTTTTCTTAACAGAAAATATCATTCTAAAAATACAGGGAACTCTTGAGACAGAGGTTATAACAAATGGCAGCATCTAGCTAGTCTTGACTGAGGTTATAAAAACTAAGTGGTGGAGTTAGTACTTAGATGGGGAATCACAAAGTGTTTCTCAACTTTGGTAGCATTAAGATGTGCAGACTTCAACTCCCAGAATTCCCCAGCCAACATGCTGGCTGGAGGATTCTGGGAGTTGAAGTCCACGGGTCTTAAAGTTGCAAAGGTTGAGAAACACTGGACTAGACTAGGATATTGAAATACATTTTGGAAGAAGTGAAGATCATTCCCATAAAGTTGTTAAAAACAACAACAAGAGGGTTATTCCTATAGTCACAAGGAACTGAGCTTGATTTAAGAGGGTGCATCTTTACTGTGATAGATAGCACACATTTTTATAACAAAACGCTTCAAAATTTCCAGCTTTTTAACTTTATTTAAATTAATTGCTGCCCGACTCCAGTGGACTTTATTTTCTTTCTCTTTCTAAGTAATGACTCTGGGATATGTAGCGTGCGCACACCATTTTTTAAAAACAAAATTCTTGTACATTTCAAGGTCTTGTTTTTTTATTTGTTTATTTGAATTTATTAGCTGCCAAACTCCAATGGATTTATTTTCTTTCTTTTTCTAATTAACAAATCAGAACTAACCAAAAGTTGATAAGAGGGGTGAACAACCTTCTTTTAAAAAAAGGATTGATTCTGGCAAGTGGTTTGACAAAAGATGTTGCTGAGAAGAACATTTAAAATTCCCGTTCTGCATTAGGTTTATCAGCAGCTGCTGGAATCGGTGTGGATGATCTTCGGCGTCTGTGCATCCTCAGGATGAGCTTTGTGAAAGGATGGGGACCTGACTACCCACGCCAGAGCATCAAAGAGACTCCGTGCTGGATTGAAATCCATCTACATCGTGCTCTCCAGCTGCTCGATGAAGTTCTCCACACCATGCCGATTGCGGACCCCCAGCCCCTAGACTGAGACTGCTGCTGTGAGCCGTGATGGAGTGAGGAGGGTGGATTGTAAAATACCATTTTGTTTATTACGGGAAGATATATTTTACTTCCATTCTGCTTAATCTCTTAACCAGGTTTTAAAGAGAAAATGTCTTTGCCACCTTGCTCTCAGCAGAAAGAAGCTGAACTTGTAACTCCAGATAGTTCACACCTTCAGACCTTTGGTGGGCTACTTGTGGAAAGCTGTCACCAGCCAGAAATTTTTAAGATGGTGATCAGGTGGGATCACTGCTGCGTCTGTTTCTTGGACATCTCATTTATTCGTCTGAGCTTCTCAGGATAATGGGGAGTTCACACGGAATGATCCTATGCATTTCAGGGAGCCTGGAGGTGGGGCCCCACTTATGCAGTCACCCAACTTGTCCTTGCTTGAGTCCAGCCCAAATTAGCAAAATCATGTTGATTATTCTAAAGGGAGGATTCTGATGCTCTGCGCTACTGGGCACTGGGGCATGTCTCATCAGGAGTTTTTTTATGTAAAATTTTTATGTGTACCTATTATTTTAAAAATGCACTAAAACTGGGATGGGCTTCAGAGCTGGTACCAATTTTAAAGGCAACATGAAACAAACCAATAGAATTGTCTGCTAAATTCAGTAGCAAAATGTCTGTATTATTCAACATTCCCAACTGATTTTAACTTTTACCAGCACAGAACTTCTTAAGTACACTTGAGCAATTAATTGAGATAGTGTGAATCTGCTTTACTGAACTTGGCGTGCCATCTCAGAATTCTTAATCATGTTTATGGTTGTACCGCTGAAAATCCAGATTTTATATTTTTCAAAATTTCTACTCAGGGCAAGCTGGCAAACTTGTTTTTATACTTCTTGGTTACTTTAAGCTGTTTATCTCATCAATGATATATCTATTTGCATTGACTTTGTATAGAGAATTTCAAGTAGAAGTTGCAAATGTAATGGCTGTATGACAGATGCATTATGCTTCTCTAGTTAATAAAACTATTAGAAAAATCTCAGCACTGATAGAAGTGATGTACTTCAGCTGTGGTACATTTTGAATCTGGAGCTCTGAATCCTTTTGCTTTTGGGAATTGAAACAAGCCGTAGTGAGTGTTTCTTGCAGCATCTTTCTTTCGGATGTTGTGCTTTCTGCCATGATTGTCTTCTACCTAAGTACAGGTAGTCCTCGACTTACAACCATTTGTTTAGCAACAATTCAAAGTTCAGTATCATTGAAAAAAGAGATTTATGAATGGTCCTCACACTTATGACTATTGCAACATCCCCACAGTCAAAGTTTGGGCGCTTGGCAACTGGCATGTATTGGATATGGTTGCAGTGTCCTGGGTCATGTGATCACCATTTACAACCTTTGCAAGGCTTCTAACAAGCAAAGTCAATGGGGGAGGCCAGATTTATTTAACTGCATGATTCACATAATGACTACAATGATTAGTTTAACTTCTATGGCAAAAAAGGTTATAAAATCAAGTATGACTCACTTAATAACCTTATTAACAGAAATTCTGCTCCCTGTGGTTATAAGTTGAGGACTACTTGTAGATACAACAGAAGAACACAATACAGTGGTTGAGAGGTCTTTTTCCAGCCCAGTTAGCAGCAGGTATAAAGAGTGGGAGGTAGACTTGACCTGAGAGAGGGGTCTTAGTCCTCTGTCCTTCATTAATCTTGGACTATCCTACCTGCAGCAGGGCTCTCCTTCCTCTTTCACCTAACTCTGTCTTGCTTTACCATTTTGAGAAACTTCCAACAATTCGGAACCTTTTTGTAATTGTAAAACGTACCCCATTTAACCAGGTAATGCATTAAAAAGAAGTTAATTACTTTTCATGTAAAAAATTGTCAAAGACAGCTTCCGTATTGAAAGAGCCCCAGCTGTGGCATAAGACATTTGTTATTCAAGAACCAAAGACTGGTTTTCTTCAGAACTGTCATTCATATGCAAATGTATGCAGTTGTGATTGAATAGTCAATTAAAACTTATACAATTAATTAATAAAAGATTTGTGTAATTAGGTGACAGCCCTAATGGAAATTAATTAATACAGCATACCCTGTATTCATTATTTCTCAAGGGCTGTGTCCCCAACCCCCACTTCACGTAGCATGAAGAATGGCTTTGCTTATGTGAGTGTTTACCATTCCTGGAGGAATATTAGCCTTTATCTTAATATTGACCTGAAACATGGGTGCTTTTTTAAAAAAGAATTTGCAAAATGTTTAGTTAACCCCAATAATCCTTCATAATTCACACTACACGTGAATGATCCCACTGGGCATAGAGTTTGATCTTGCACTGCAGTCTTTTCAGAATTCACAAAATAATGTAAGAGTTACTCGGCGTTAGCTGAGGTTTTCTTGGGAGTGGGGTGGGGGTGTCAGCTTCAGAGGTTATAGAGCTTGCAATATGTGAATAAACTCCCACTACCACCATCCCCAATTACAGGATTTTGCAATATGGGTAGAGGGTGTTTAAATGCACAAGTTGACAAGTGGCCTCTATTTATGGCAGTTTGCAACATCCCACGGTCACATGACTGCAGTTTATAACAGTTTTACTGAATACTGGTCTTTACCTTGGGTTTTTTGCAAAACAGATCTATAGTAAACCATTGGTTTGTTTAATGACTGCGGTATTTGCTTAATGACCGCTGCAGAAAGATCGTAACATTAAATCCATGTGGGTGACCCATTTTATGATTATCACTACTTACGACCATGATGGGCAGGCTCCATTACAACCATAAGTCAAGGACTACCAGTGTTGCTGAAAAATGGACAATTGCAAAGTCTCCCACTTTGAAACCGAAAACAGACGAACATTGTATAAATTCAACGATCATAAGAAACAAGCTCCACCTTTTTTGGATTGTTGCCTTTCTTTGGGGGCTCCTGAGACAGGTTAATGTGGTTGCCCATCCTTGCTCTGTAAATTAAGGAGATGAAACTGGACCTGTATTTTTGGCCTGTTGTGCATCACGAGGTTCTCACTTGGTCATGGCATCTTGAAATCTTGTGGAGGGCCTTTCTCTCTTCTTGGAATGGTGGCGGCTTTCTGAAGCAGAAACCTGTTTTAAAATAAGCGTGTCCATATATATATCTTGACCAGTCCACGGAACCCTTGTAACTTTTTGTGCATGGGGAGTCAGAGGTTTGGTCTTTCTGAACTGTGTCTAGACTGTGCACTTCTGCTCTTCTAGAACAGAAACAGTTCTGTTCCTCTCAAGTCCCCTCTTGAGAGAGGTGAACCTTTTCAGACAATGACCCCTTTCCTCCTAGCTTTTAAGACAATCCGGTACAAGATGGTTATTTCATCAGGTCATAGGGACTAGAATGCTGTGATTTTTGTCCCTTGTAATAATGGAATGGGTTTTGGTGTTCTTCATGATACAGGATAAATTTATAGCTCGCTTTTATTATTTGTATAAGCAACCCAAGGCGGCAAATGCATCTAATATTCCTTTCTCTGATTTTCCCCACAACAACAGCCCTGTAAGGTGAATTGAGCTGATTAAGAGTGACTGGCCTGAAGTCACCCAGCTGGCTTTCATGCCTAAGGCAGGACTAGAACTTGCCGTCTCCTGCTTCCTATCCTAGTGTCTTAACCACCAGACCAAACCGGCTCTCCATGGCTCCATCATGCTCTATGTAGGCTGCATTATATTGTTTTGGGTCTCTGTATTATTTGGAATCCTAGTTATGGGGGTTGGGGTGAATGCTGCTCAGAGTTACTTGTGATTTGAGCAGCCATGAGCCCAGTGAAATAAAATTAAACTGAAAAATAAATCTCAGTAGCATTTGGAAGATTTGCAATGTAAGGGCAGCAGCCAGTAGATGTCCTCACCACTCCATCTTTGGGAGAAAACATTTCATAAAATATGCCTGATTCATCTTCTGCTAAGGAAGAAAGAACCTTTGATTCGACAATAATCCATTTGACCCTTCAGAGAGCATTAATGAACTGTAATCTCCGGCTTTTGTCTATCCAAATCATTGTTGCTTAGTGGTAGACTGACACTAACCTGCTCCTTCTAGGCAAACATGCTCAAATGAGTTGAATCACCACCACCACCACCACAAAAAAACCTTACACATTAGAGGCGTCTTAAGCCGGAGCATTTTCAAATCAGCATGACTTGCATTTAACATTGCAAAGTGAACTTAAATTTATTTTTGCTGGAGTTTTGCACATGGGCTTAGTGGCAGCCCAAAGACTGTATTTAGGCAATCAAGGTATACATTTTTTTGGATGGTACCATTTTATGCTACTCTTGATTTGGAGGGTGGTGGTTGCGTGCTTAAATACCCACCAAGTATATAGAGAGATCCAGCTTCCATATATTGCTTTTGGCTTTCATGCTCATCTTAGCCTTACGAGGTCAGCGCTGTAATGTTAGCATTCCTTTGATTAAACCATGCCCTCTATCCACACCCAGGACGTGTGCTTTCTCTGTAGCATTTCCTGACTTCTGGAATGGTGTTTCCAAAAGCCTTGAAGACCTGGGTCTTCACCCAGGCCATTGGCAAGGGTCACTGAAGCCTCCTCCTCGTTGTTTTCCTTTGTTCACATCTGGTTTTGTTGTCCTGCTTATTTTCTCCCTTCTCTTACTCTTTTTCTTGTTTTGAGTATTTTAAGGTTGTAAACTGTCCGGAGTCACTAGGAATTGGAAGACGTATAAATTTAATAAAATTATTATTATGGCAGCAACAGTGTAAAGTCACAGCTGCCAGTTCTTTAGCTGGTGTTGGCCTTCCTATGCATCAAGTTCTTCCCAAGAACCTAGGATGTCATAATGTATTGGTGAGGTATATGTTTGGATCCAAACAGTGTGTGGCCTTTTGTAACTGACACATGGAAATTTTGTTGATGTGTAGATTTTCTGAAGTGCTATTCAAGATTTTTTGGTGTGGCACCAGTGGACCAATAACCACTGTGGACGTCGTGGCCAATTTATACCCTAATCTTTCAATTTCAGTTTTCTGAAATTGATACTTCTCCAGTTCTTTGTCTTCTCTTCTAGTGTCTACTATCCCCTGGTATTGCCATAACGATAATCCACACTTTCTTCTTTTCAACCAAAATTAAGTCTGGTGTGTTGTGAACTAAGACTTTATTAGTTTGTATTTGGAAATCCCACAATATTTTAACCTGCTCATTTTCAATTACTTTTTCAAATATATGTACCTACCAGTTTTTCATTATTGGCACATATTCATTTTTACAGATATTCCAGTGAATCATTTTAATTGTGTTATGTTGTTTCTCTTCCTCCTCCTCCTGTTCTTCCAAACTGTGGTCTTCTCACTTTCTGATACTCCATATCTCTCCTCCATATCACTGCCATTCACTGTTTCTTTGGCTTTTACTTTTCAACCCATCATTTTGCTCTGTTCCTTTAGCCATCGTCAGTATTTCACAAATTTCTGCATTGGAACTTGGCAAGCTTCTGTTGCACTTGGCAAGCTTCTGTTGCATTTCTACTCAAATTCTCATGGCAAGGGACACACTGCTTTGTGAGACCAGTTGTTATGAATTGGGCAGAAAAAAGTTAATATGATTATTTGTATACTCAGATGGCAACTTCAGATAGATGTTACTAGATCCAGAGCAAATTGGAAGCTATTCACCAAACGTTCACTGATGGTTCCTCAGAGGTGGAATGCAGTATTGAGGTGCAACAAGATTGGGTTCTAGGCCTAGTATTTTTTTTTCATTTGGATGAGCCACTTATCAACTTTGCAAATGACACAAAACTGGACTAGGAGTGTTGTTACAAAGCCTTTGCAGCACACAGGAGAATGGGGCACCTTTATTTTTACAGGTAATCCTTTACCTTTTCACCAAATGTATGTTGAGGCAGATGGTGGAGAGCCATCTCAGTAGCTGAATGAGGTGCTAGGAATGAACTTATTTTCCTGGAGGTGACTCTTGCTGTCTCCAATATCTATCTCCTTTAAAAAAAAATCACTCTTTCCATGGTCAGCCCATTCAGAAACAGGAGTTACCCATATATACCAACCACCAAACCAAGAGAAATGTTTGGGTGTTGCAATGTACCATTAATTTGTGGATCCTTGTATTTGCAGGACAGGTGAGTCAGGAAAATCCCCCTGGGTTGCTTCAAGGACTTTGCCCATCACGTAAACCTTTCTGGATCAGCAGTTGCCACACCCTGCCGAATATGTCCTAAGTTGTCTTAGTCAAACCCATTCATTTCCATATCTGCTTTGATACACAACAGAAAGACACTTAAAATGTCACTGTTGTGAAGGTAATTCGATATGAGGATAGCTAGAAGCACATATGATTTTCACTTGAAAGAATGATAACACTGGGATTAAGATATCTCCCTACCCATCCCACAAGAAGGAGACAGAACATTTGTAAGCGGGGAGAGAGAGAAATGGTTGCCAGTGTGGTGTGGTTTCGAATGCTTGTTAAAATTGCACAGTTGAGTGTCATGTCTACATTAGTGCTGGGTCGAAAAATCCTGCAATTTGTCCTAACCATATCTCCTTTAATTTGATGAAGGAGACTTGCTTCCAAAATGTCTTTGTAAGGAAAAGAGAATTTCAATGAATCTCAGAGGTGAGAGAAGGAGAGAATTAGTATTTTTGGATTTCCTCAAGGGTGTGTCTCTTGGTGTGTCTGTGACTATCCCAAGGAAAAACATGAGGAAAGGCTGTGGAGGGGCCAGGAGGGAGGACCGTTGGGGAAAGTGTGATCAGCCAGAGAGATTTGCAAGTAATGGAAAGCAATACATAGAAAACAACACATCTCAGAGCCAAGTCCGGCAATAAGTTAAAAAAAACTACTAAGAAAAATCCAACATCGTTTTTTAAAGCATCCTGACAATGAACACAGAATCCTCTTTTGCAGAGAAGGAAACCCTCTTAAAATTGCATGGCAATTTTTGCATCTGCATTAATAACGCGCAAGGGCATGTCTATGCACACCCCCTTGGCTTGAGGAGAGGAAACAACAATTACAAGCTGATGATGCTTAACACAACACACCACCTGATGTACTTACCAATCAGTCACAAGTGAAGAACTGTTGATGTTTTCGTCCCATTTCGCTTGGGACACCATTTTGATTTATTAGATGTATGCCCTGCCTTTCCTTCAGGAGTTTGAAGCAATATGTGTGACACTCCGCAACACACCCTACACACCAACAACCTTGAGGTGCTGGTTTGGTTGACAGAGAGAATGAATGGAACCACGTGGGACTTCTGTGGCTGAAGGTGGATGTGAATCGAAGCCACCTAATGCCCCCCAATATTAATAATTGAAGAGTTTCCACTGGAATTGCTGATGCATCGGAGGCCTCGCGAGCGCCTCGCGGCCCGGCTTAGAGTGGCAGCGGTCCTGGTCCAGTGGTTCTTCGCGGCGAGTCTGGGGGAGCAGCGGGGCCTGTGAGACGACACTTGGGAAGGCGCCGGGGGCCGAGGTCTTGTGAGAGCGCCCAGCGGAGCCAGGAGAACCAGCGGAGCCAGGAGCTTGGTGGGGCAGCAGTGAGAACAGCGGCTGCTGCGGGGCTGCGTCCATGACTTGCGCTTGGGCCTGGTCTCGGAGGGCGCGGCTGGCTGGATTGAGCTGGGGGCTGGGGCCTTCACTCGGGATCAGCTGTTCGGCGGCCGGACCTTTTCGGTTCGGTTTGGAGCAGTTGGTCTCGGCCTGCGATGGTGGCGGCCCTGACAGCCGATCCAGCGCCTCTGAGCGCCGAGGCCTCTACGGGCAGCCTGGAACTCTGTGGCAGACTGGAAGAGAGTGCGAGGCTCGGAGGACATTGCCGATGCGGACCCAGTGGAAAGGGAGGACAATTTGGACTTTTTATTGGACTGGGTCAGCTAGCCCAGCCTCATAGGAGGAACTGCCGGCCAGGGTTGGTTCAGGGCTGGCCCCTGGGTGTGAGCCGGGGCCAGCTGGGTGGCTGAGTTGACGGCTGCCCTTGC
>JANHZU010001224.1:55359-72243 GCA_032468055.1 Acrochordus granulatus
TTTTTTTATTTTTATTTTAAAATGTTTTTCATAAATTTTAATATGTTTTTAATAAATAAAGTGTTATTAGCCGCCGAGAGTCTTTGGATTTTGGCAGTGTACAAAATAAATAAATAAATAAATAATTTCTGTCTTCCTATAATTTAAATCCATCATACCATGTCCCATACTTTAAGATAGGAGGAGAAGAAAAAAAGGACACCTTCTGTGTAACATTCTTTCAGATGCACGAAGAATCCATTTATAATCTCCTTTAATCTTCTCAAGGCTAAACATGACCCAGATTATTCACCTTAGCCTTTTCTGAACTTATTCTAATTTTTCTGAGTCTTTCTTCAAGTGAGGACCTCAGCGGTGGACTTATCACAGGAGGTGGGATCTTGTCAGTCCAAAATAGCACAAACTCCTACTTCTCAAAATGTCAAGACAATACAATGAAGGAAATCTAAAGTGGCATCCAAGTGAGCCTATAGGATTTCCTGAATTGATTCCACTGGCATCCTGATAATTCTTGGGGAAAATGCTAAGCCATCTGATGGTGTGTCTCTGATAGGACATTATATGACATATCTGAGGAGCAAACCAATTGAAGTCCCTCTATTTCTTTGTTTATCCAGGGAAATAACATGAATGAAGATTCACAGAATTCAATAGAGAACGCCAACAGTTCATCCCAGCTTTTCCATAAGCAACATTTGATCAAACAAGAGAAATAGATTTCGAAGATACCTTCTGCTCATCCATGCACATTCATCTATCCAGGTGAAACAGGTGAACAATTATTGTTTTGCACAACGAGAATGTAGTTTCCCTTTCACGCACCCTACAAATCACAGTTTCGGTAATCTTTTGGAGGAAATTTAGGTTTAGCATCTGTCTCTTTTTTCTTAAAGCTGCCCTTCATTGGTAGTGCAGGCTTGGATTAACTGTTCTGGACAGATGGCAGTCGATTAGCAGTGAAGAAAATCCCCAGTGACTCTCACAGATCTGTGGGGATGGGAATGCCAGAGCTACTTTCAGCTTTTTTTGTGTAGGAGAAGAGAGCTGCATTTGCCAGTTGAAGCAGGAATGGAAGACAATCAACGGATAATATTATTACTCTGCTTTAATTGGCTAGATGCAGAGAGAACTTCAAAATAAACATGACACTCAGACCTCAGCTCTGCCTTGGTTCATTGTGTAAGCATGGACATGTCTCTACTGAACATTATCTTTGTTAGAGCCAAAAAGAATCTGTATTGCAGAATACGATCCATGTCAATTTATATTAATTTTCAAGATACCCTGAGATTCCTTCCCCCCTTTTTTTGCTGCTGCTCGTTCAGTAAAAGACTGCCGTGGCTAACTTGGGGGTAATTTATTTGTTACAGGTAGCTAGCCTATCTCTATCTCTAATCAACAGGGCTCTGCAATGTTTTGGATTTAAAGGCAAAAAAAGAAAAAGATGCATGGAGAAAATGGCTACACAGATATAACTCCTGTTTCCTTGAATCAAATGTATCCATAGCCACCCACCAATTCCAAAGCACCATGGTTTTGCTTCTGAACCTGAAACACTGCACCACACTAGCACATGTATGAGGCAGGTCTCCTTTGAACTAAGATGAACTCCTGTTGATCTCATAGACACATCCATGCAATTTTCTTGGCCACAAGGTGGAAGTAGTTTGCCCTTCCTTTTTTCTCAATTGTTCTTGACCTTCTAGTCTCGACAAAGCCCTGGACTTTCCAGATGTGCCCCCAGGTACCAGTGAAGTTGATCCAATTTAGCTTTCTAGATTAGCTAAGATGGATGGAGCAGCTGCTGAATGCAGGAGTGTCTGTCTGTCTATCGTCTATCTTTTTTTTGTGTGTGTTTGTGTGCCTTTGAGTCAGTGTTGACTACTGGTGACTGCCAGGACAAGTCCCTGCTGTTTTCTTGGCAAAATTTAGGAATGGTTTGCCATTGACTCCTTCCTAGGGCTGAGAAAGGCTGGCTCAAGGCCACCCAGCTAGCTTCATATCTAAGATAGCACTAAAACTCGCTGTCGCCTGATTTCTAGCTGGGCACCATAATTACTACATCAAACTGTCTGTCTGTCTTAAAAAAAATTTCCATGTACCAATACAATAACAAGCAATGATTTGTGGTAGAGAATTCCACAGGCCACTGCAAAGAAGGTGATCCTTTACAAACTGTTGGACATGCTAAATAATAAATTAAGCTCCTATGAAGATTATCTTAATTTGTTGCAAGAAGCTGAAAGTCCTTCAGATCCCTTGGAGACAACCATTCAGGGCTTCAAAGGTCCACATCAGTATTTTGAATCATAGTCATCTAGGATAGATGCAAGTTGGATAATATGGATAGTACACACTATGGAACAGGCAATCCACCAAAGGTAGCTTGAGGGTAAATGCAAATTCTGGACTTCATTACATTTCTTGTAGAGGTCTTAATTGTTGGGTTTGTGTTTGCTTGCTTGTGTTTTAGCCTCTTTGTTGGTTTTGTCTTTACTATAGCCACATCCCATCTTTGTCAAACCATGTCATTTTTGCTGGATGAAATCGCAGGAAACCTGCCTGTCCAAGACACTGAGCAGAAGCCTTTGATAATAGCAGCTCTTCAAGGTTAGCCATAAAGATTAAGATTCACAGATTGGTATTCTCCTGATGTTTGGAGCTGTCTGAAGAGATATAAGATATTATATAGTAATAGTTCATTCATTCAATTTTCTCTTTGCATCTTTCTCTCTAGGTATGTCTACTTCAGCTCTCATTCCTGCCAACTCTGAAAGAGTGAAAATACAAATGAAAGGTGGGCAGACTCTGAGGGTGAGTGCAACTAACAAAAACAGAGTTCAAATAAATCCAGTAAGAAACAAGAATAGGAATCTATGTTCTTGGAGAAATCAAGAAGTGCTCAAGTTTGTTTCTGAGTGTGCAGGAGTTGGTTAAGGAAGAAATGCTAGATACTCCCCCATTTTACATTTCTCCTCCATGTTTTCCAATCCAGATTTTAATTACCTTCTTCTCTTTCTTCCTCTTCCAGGGTCAAACTTGTTAGTAAAGACTCGGCACCAGATCAACCAAGCGAGCCATGAAGAGTTGGCCGATAGATTTTTACAACTTTGTGATGAACATTTGCAGCTCAAAGCATTCACTCAAAAGCAGGAGAATAAGATTAAAAGGTGCTGGAGGTGACATGTTAATTTATTAAACGTATTTATCTGTTGGATAAAATCTTGAAGATCTATCTCATAGACTAGGTACAACCACTGATTGTATGGTCTGTTAATTTGTCTGTTGTGTCTGAAGTCCTACTGAAATAAAGATTTTATAGCATGTATGTAGTATTATTTGGTTACTTTGAATCCAGCCACCACAGAATTGTAGAATTCGAAGGGGCCATAAGTATCAAGTTCTTCATGCTACAATGAGAGAAACAAATGAGAGCATCCAGGAGAGGAGAAACTTCCAAAGTGAAGCACCTATAGCCTCCATATGTAGTGTAGCTTCTTCCACCGTTCTAGACTTTACCATGAAGTTAAACACTTAAAATACCATCTAAATTAAGTAAAAATCAAAATTAACAGTCAAAAGCCTGTTGAAAATTATATATTTTAAACTTCTGTTACACAAAGATTAATGAAAGACATTAAACTCTCAACTTTCAGGAAGTGCTGTAGATGTTGCTTTCATTTTCACTGCGCTGGCTAACTCAAGTGACTTCTCAGGGCAGAACACTAGAATTGCAACATGGCGTTGAAGTGCAAATGAATAAATAAGGAAGGCCGGTGCTTCAGTCCAAAGATTATTTAAACATATGTTTTGATGATGACAGAAGTGAAACTGATGTGATTTGGATCGATGCACAAAAATACATCACAATAAATTCATTGGGCAGCATTTTTGTTGTTGTTCAAGGTTCCTTCCTTCCTTCTATCTACCTCCTATATGATTCTTCCTTGGGTTTTACACTCATTGCAATTTTAAATAATGGCAATGTTTGAGTTCCTAAAGTTCCTAAAGTAGAAACCAAACAAGATCTGCTAAAACAGCTTGGGAACATTGAGATAAGATGTTATTTCCTTGCTCTTCCAGGATGGGCACCAAACTATCAAGACTAAGCCATGAGCGAGCGGAAGCCAACAGGAGACCTGGAAGCTTCGTTCAAAAATCTACGCGGAAAATGGATTTGGAGGGAGGCCTGGAAGAGATGCAGGAACGGGTTTGGGAGCTGGAACGTCTCAACCAGAGTCTGAAGAGTTACCTGCTCTTCTACAAACAACAGTTACAGCTGCAGGGCTGCAGTCGTCACTGTCCTTATGGCTACATCACAGCCAAGGTCAACACGGGCTTTCATCGGGCACAAACCAAGGCCAGACAAGGACCTAAGAAGTCACACAAAGGTAAGAAGGTTGGAGAGTTTGACATGTTTGCCTCTGAGAAGGTTTTAGGCTGAACAGCAGCATTGGAGTGTTGAGGGAAGCCATCAGCGGAACATTTTAAGGATGCTTATGTCTTTGTTGCATGATGGGAATTCAGTAGAGATTAGAGGACGTGGTAGTTAGCTCATTTTTTTTTTAATTTTTTCTTTTGTACCACATGGATGTGGGCATCAGGAATGACAATCAGGCCAACTTCTCCCAGATATGCTGAAGATGTTCTGGAAAGGTCCCAAGCAGAAACGGAGAGATTGTGAGTCTTGCCTGCCAACTCACTTCCCGGCTAAGTGCATTTTCTTGATAACCTGCAAGATGCAACTCAGTACATTAGAGTTTGCACACCTTTTTAAACCTCCCCTCTTTGCACGTGTCTTTAAATCTCCTCTCTCATTATGAGATCTTTTCTTCAATGCTGGAAAAAGATCAGTTTTTAAAACACTAGCTTGGATTTTAGAAACATTAATTCTTTTCTTCTTCCTATTAATGAATGGAAAACAAAATTATATTTTTGCTTTGTTTTTTTTTCTTTTAGGACCCAGAATCTGGTGCTGGCTGAGTCAGACAAAGATCATGAGTTGCAAAGTTTCACACTTGATAAAGGAAGCGACGTGGAATACATTCAGCACCAGAAAAGCTACCCAAACTTGCAGGAATGCCGGTAATGTTTTGTTGTCTATCTCCTTCAGTGGTTTGGATCTAGGATTACACCTGAAAAGTCTTCCAGCTCCACTCTCCAAAAGAATTTATGTTTTAAAGGTGCTCTTGATTATTCTGCTTTTTATCAATAAATTCAACTGAAGCCGCATTTCAACGCAGGTGTGCTTGTGGTTTTTGGAGTTTGGTTTTAGAAGAGTGAAATTCACATGTTAAGGCTAGGCAGATATTTATAAACTGTTTCGTTATATGTCATGAATTTTTTGACCTGGAACAAGGAAATACATCGGATCCCTGCAGGCTGGTATAAGTTAGCAGGGCATTGCTTGAGAGTATTTTACTCACTGTTTTAGTGCCAGGGTCAGTAAGAAATCTTTTCCCAAGCTATTGATTTTGCACAGATGAGGCTGATGGAGGCATGGGTGGTGGGAAGAGATCGCTGATCTACGCCAACTTGTTTTCCTCGCTTAACAGAGCTGCCATCGAGAAGAATGTGGAGATGATTCGGCTGCAGAAGCTATTATGGGAGAAGAATTCAGAAATGGTGATCACCAAAGCTCAGATTACTGCCTTGCATGAGGTAAATCCTGGCACTTTCATGGACTGTTTCTTAACCCATTGGGACTTGGAGCAGAAATCTGAAACATCTGAAAACGTGTTTAGGTAGGGTGGGGAAGCTGCTCTTCAGCTTACCTCTGTCTTCTGCCAGCCTCTCCATCATGTTCTCTGCTACTCTTGAAAGAAGCCATCTCCTTCCTTTCCTAAGGAATTAATTTCCTAAGTATTTTAACCTCCACCATTTGTGCTTAGCTGCTGCAGCTTCACCTCTTGTTGCTGGCATCTTTTTGTTCTATAGCAACATTGCAAAAAAAAAAAAATAATGCAAAACTTTCTCAAACCAGGCAACTGGACTTTTCATATCCTATCCAGGATATTTTCTTAATTTCATGTGGAAGGAAATGTATGTAAGAATATATACATTTATCAAAAGGCAGAATAGAGGGCACACACCAAAAATGTTCTCACAACACAGGCTAGCAGAGCGACAATGCTAAGCAATAATTTTTTTTATAGAGACTAGTTTTCCCCTTAAGGGTCAGCACAGTGACACATCAGAAGAAGCTGAAAGGTTTTTGTGAAGATGAGTCAAAGCTACGTTGTAAACAGGAGACAATTGATTTTTGTCGATTATACTTAGATGTCTTTTTGTTCTGTTCATCATTTCTTATTGCAAAGTTTTTAGGGCTGGGAACGTTCCTGTTTCTACATTTTGTAAAATAGAGGTCACACTTTGGCCTCTGCATGAACATTAAGTGTTGCTGGGCATCCTAACTGAAGGCTCAGTGGCCTGTATTTCTGGAAATGATGCAAGAGAAAAGAGGGAGAGATTTTGTCCATGCTTTCAAAACAACAGGATCCTTACTCTGTAAGAAATACTGGATTTGACCCTTGATGTATGGAAAAAATCATTTCTTCTTGTCCTCAATCTGTTTCTTGTTTTCCTCTGTCTAGTTTATGAGGCTCACCTCCAGCAAATAACTTTCTCAATTGTCTATGTACATTCTGATTAATCCAGGTCATGTCTATGTATATTCTCTATGTCAATATATATTCTGATTAATCCAGGTCATGTCTTGTAGCAAAACTGCAGAACATCTTGCACACCAAATTTAAAAAGGCAACTGGACTATTGTTTTTAGATGTTTCCAGAGGAACATTTCAACTCCCATCCAGGAGTCCTCTTCAGTCTCATATGAAAAATGATGCGGAATAGATGAATGTATTTCCCAAAAGCAGGGGGTAGGTGGGCAGGAAACCGTGAAACCCAATACCCTGGTTCTCAGATAACAAGCTGAAAAAACAGGAGATTGGCAGTAAAGATTAGAGAGAGGTCTCAAGGAAGAAGACTCCTGGATTGGAGCTGAAACGTTTCTCTGTAACATCTAAAAATAAAAAGTCCATTTGCTTTTTTAAAATGAGGAGTGCAAGATTTCTTGCAGTTTTGCTCCAGCTTTCTCATTCATTATTTTTTTAGTGGGAGATGGAAGAATGGAACTCTTAGGTCACCCCAGGGGATGGATCTTAGGAGTCTTTTCTTCTTTTCTGTGCCAGAACCAAGAGACATTGAGATCAGCCAGCGAAACCTTGCTGGTTCAGCTGGGTGATTTGAAGGCTGACCTCAAGAGGAAGACTCAGAAGGTGGCCTCGCTAGAGACCCGGCTGGAAATACTTTTACCTTTGCAGAGAACACTGGAGGAGGTAAGTAACTGTGAAAAGCCACTGACTACTGCCATGCAGCCTCCATGGGGCTGCCTTTGAAAACGACTGGGAAGTTTCAATTAGTTCAAGTGCAGGAGTCTTTCTGCTAATTATATAGCAGAGGAAACACTACCTATTTTATCATGGCTGCAGTAGCTGCTGATTTTTTCCCAGGTCCAGTTTCAAAGCTGGTTATCCTCCTTGAAGCCCTTCAAGGTTTGATTCCCAGATACCTATAGAACCATCTCTCCTCACCAGACCTGCTATGCTGCATGTGTTTCTGCATGGAGGGATTCATCAGGGTCCTCACCCCATATGAAGTAAAAAAAACCTTAGCTGCTGTAGAGTATCATTTCCTGAGTGTTGGGATGCTCTAAACCAATGTTTTTCAAGCTTGACAACTTTAAGAGGTGGGGATTTCTACTCCCAGAATTCCCCAGCCAGCGTGTTTCAGATGGATGCTGTACTTTTAATTAGCCTCTTCCTATCTGATCTGAGGACTCAGGCAAAATTAGGATCCCATCTATGATCTTCTCAGTTCCAGGAGAGAGTCCAAGATCTGGAAGCAGAACGAGATACATTGAAGAATGATTATGACCAACTGTTGGGCAGGTACAGAAGTGCTATCACATAACAGTAATAATTCAGGTGGATTCTTGGATATGAGAGATTTCCATTACATGTTCATAATTATCTAATTATCTAAGAGTTTGGGAAGACCTTAAAAATGCAGATAATCATCTTTATGTCAACAGTTGTATCAGTGCTGCTCAACAAGGTCAGGATCATACACCCCAAAAGGACAATGCTCCTTCTTTGGAAGATCAGCTCACCTCAGCCATGGCAGAGAAGGAGATTCTAGAAGAGCAGCTAAAAAAGGAAAAAGGTGAGGGATCAATTGAAATTTACATGAGAGCCTTCTCCAGAGATCTAGATCTTTGACAGAAGATAATATTTGTAGCTCAGGGTTGAACTCTGGAGTCCTTGGTGTCTCTTAGCTTTGTTGCTGGCTTGCAGACATTTCATTGCCAAATCATCAGTGCCATCAATTTGGTAATAAAACATCTGCAGGTAAAGAACCAAGCTCAGAGAGCACTGAGGACTTCACACCTCATCATGTGTCTAAAGTCAGACAATTTGAGTCTGGGCATTTGTTCCTTAACCAAGAGCTCTGAGTTGATTTGTTCAGTAATCCATTTGTTTGTATCTTGGCTGTCCATGGTATTTTCAGGAGTCCTTTCCAATATCAAAGTTCAAGATTGTCAGTACTCTTTCTGCTGCTTCTTCAAAGTCCAACAAACATAAAACATACGGGTGTACACACACCTTTTTTCTATACAACACTCAAAATGACTTACAACAAATAAAAATACAACTGATAAAAAAGAATAACAATGTAATTAAAATTAAACTCTTCAATTAAGAGTTTGTTGAAATAGATGGAATTTTGTCATTTCCCTAAATACTTGGCAGAGGATAGCTGGCAAACATACTTCCCAGAAGAAACCATCTTATAGTCTTGTCAAACTTCTAGCAGCAGAGGTATGTTTGAAGGATTCCTTAATTCTGAGAATAACTTAGTAGATCCATAGCCTCAAGCCATTTAAATACACAAATTTAAAATTGCCTCCTTTGTTCAACAAGCTCAGAATGATGCGCTGAAACAAGAAATCAACTCTTTTCAGGAGAAGATGGCCATCTTGGAAAACCAGGCACTAGAGGAACCATCTCAATCCAGCCTAACCCAGGTAGGGTGTTATGAATCCAGGTGGAGCAGCAAAGGTAGCAAAGCTTAAGGAAAGAGATCTGTGCTCCTGCAGCTCTTATAACATGGTGGGCTACAGTTGGGGGAAGAAAAGTTTCTTCTGCCGACAAGTTAGGCGGATAGAGATTGGGAAGGTAGGGAGCAGAAGGAGGAATGGACCAAGGAGGGAATTATATTTTGCTCTGGAAAGAGAAGAAAAAGAGTTTGGATTGTCTTCATATTCTGTTTCCTTGGCATGAAGATGTTTCTTTTTTGGGGAGACGTGACTTTGTGACATCCTCTTTGTCTCTCTCTGTCCACTGCAAAGGCAGCCTGAAATTATCTTTAGTTCTTCCTGTGTAAGTGCTGTTTCCCCTCTTCTTCGGATGCAAATCTTGCTGTATGAACAGTATATGATGCCTCATTGACAACAGTGGTGATCACATCAGAGACAGGCATCTACCCAGGCATCTGCTGTTGGCACACAACCCCACTCCTGCTGCCAATCTGGGTGTTGAGAAGTACTCCAGATTCAGATACTTTATTGGCCAAGCATGGTTAAACACATAGGGGATTTGACTTGATACAGAGGCTCTCAGCATTCTTGCCAGACAACAATATAAAATATTAACATAAGAAATAACAAGGTTAGGTATACAGCAGTAAGTATGCAGCCAGTAAAAAGGGAGTATTATATGTGTAGAATTAAAATATGTATTTATACATGCTACAGAACTTATGGGTTAATTTGCAGTTCTTTGCCCTAATGTTCTATCTTGTAGCATGATCATATAGCATGGGTCAAGCATTCATCTGGATGATGGCATGGGGGGAAAACTGTCCCTGTGTCTGGTAGTTTTGGTATGCAGTACCCTATTGAAGAGGTTCCAACAAGGTGCATCCAGGGTGAGAGGGGTCTGCAGATACCTTCTCTACCCTTTTCTTGACCCTCTCAATATACAGGTCCTCCATGGAGGGCAGGCTGGCTGCAATTATTCTTTCTGCAATCTTGACTGTACATTGGAGTCTGTACCTGTCCTGCATGGTTACTGCACCTTATATTGACTTCTTGTATTGACTTCTGAGCATGTATTGAGTTGAGGTTGAGTTCTATTGACTTCTGACCATGTAAGAGAGATCAGATGCCTAGGATACGCTGTTGTTGTTACTGACATGGGAATATTGATCTCCGAGAAGAGCAGTGGTTTCCAAGTATCAAGAACAAATAAACAAATCCCAGCTCACGATGAGTGGGGATTAAGACAAGTTTTGTTGATCTGCCTGTGACAGGCTGTGTTTCTTTCTTTTTCTACCTGGGTTTCTTGAACTCCTGGAAGAATGACAGTTTAATTCATTTCTAAGATAATAATGTTAATTTCCTATCTTCTGTGTCAGCCTTACCATGAAAACCAGACAGGAAACACAACCCGATGAGCTAATTCTACTTTACAATAGAATCCTGCAAGTCTGAATGTACAAATCTCCCTTCCTCTCCTGAGAAATTAGGAAGGATCCCTTCTGAGCCTTTTGCCCTGCCCACTATCCAGTTGTGGGCTCTCAGGTTTCAGGGAGCCTCATAAGTCCATGCATGGATATTTCCAGAGGCTACTTGCATCAAAGCATGAAAGCAGTGTCATATCGCAAGCTCCAGCCCATCTGGCCGTGAATGTGTAGTTAGAACACACACACACCAAAGGGAATACCTTGTACCACAAGAGTGTGAAACTACTTTTGTCAATCTGCTCCCTTTGATCTCCACTGTGGATAACACTGGGCCTGTGTCAATAGGGCTACAAATTTGGGTCCCTGAGTGGGGTGCAGCTGGAATAGTGTTTCTAAACTTCACCAACTTTAAGATGTGTAGATTTCGGCTCCCGGAATTCCCCAGCCAGCCAGATAACGCTGGTGACAGAGGAAAGAAAACAAAGGAACCCAGATATTTTAACCAGACCAGGAGGAAATGCCTTGAGTTGACTTTACGCAACTTCGTTATCAGCCCAAACATCCTCTATTAATCTTTGTCTTAATTCAATCTGAAAAGTGCTCCAGTCTGAACAAGCAAGAAGCAAGTGTCTTTTCAACCTTGCAAGACATTTCAATGCACACCGTGTATGGTTCTTCGGTGTGATGACACTGGCCCTGAAACCAGCCAATACCAAGATAATATAGGTGGTGGTGAACAAGTGTGTTTCCTCTGTTGTAAAACATCTCATTGAGTTGTTTTGATAGTCCCAAGCATTTTAAACTGCATATTTTGTTTTCTTTCTGTCTTGGCACCACCCTGCCTTCCTTCTTTCCAGGGGCTGTTGGTAGAAGTTCTGGAAAAAGATCATGAGAAGAATGAAATCTTTGCCCAGGACAGCCTAATACGACAACTTCATGAGGTTGAGGCTGCACATGCAGAGACAGTGCTAGAACTGGAGAAGATGCGCAACATGCTCATACTGCAGCACCACATTAATCGGGATTATCAGGTGCAACCAATACCGAAGATCAGGAGCCTTGAGAATTAGGAATATATATAAATAAAATACAACTTGAGTGACAAAATTGCTCTAGATGTTTTACACTTTCCTAGTTAGATGAACAGCATTCTGTCTGAGGTTCAACTTGGTGGAATCCAATTTTGTAAATTTGCATTTCAGTTAATTACACCGAGGACCTATTGGCAAATATTTAGGATGGGATGAAGGACTGGCTAATGTCCATGGTATCACCAACTCTCATCATTTAGCTCTCTGCAACTGGTGTCCTCCTGGCCCTTGACCAGGTCAGCTGGAAAGGATAAATAGAGGACACCAGCTGGAGAATTAATAGGGATCTTTGATTAGCCTGTAGGGAAACAGCTGGAGTGATGCAGAAGTCAGTATGAGTTGTTGAGATTACTGACAACTGTTTTGGTTGGAGGTGGAACTGGAGAAGGTTCTATTGCAGACCAGGCAGGAGAAACAGGTGCACGAGGAAAACCAACAGCAGATGGACCGGCTTCTGGACCTGCGCAATGCCCGTATTCGTCAACTTGAAGGTATGCACAGTAAATCTTTCTCTTTCTCTCTCTGTCTTTTTCTCTCCCACTGTTCATTTTTAGGAATTCCACAATTTAAGAAGGATAAGAAGACGTTGCCTTGAAGTGCATAAACTTGGCTTTGAGGCTGAAAACCAAGCACCCAAATCTTGTGGAACTAAGAAATCTTTGCAAATGTATTTGGTGCATTTCCTTTCCTCGGGCCTTAATTTCCTTCTCCATACAATACAATGTTCCAGGAGTACTAGTTTGTCTGCAGACATCTTCCTCAGCATTAGTCAACCTTGTCCTCTCACATTAAAAATAAAAAGGGTGCATGCTTTGTGTGTCTTGACTTGTCTAAAGTGGCAGGCATTTTGTGAATGTGGAACTTCCCTTCCTTGTCAACCCTTTTGTGGCAGCACCCCACAAGATCAAAGAATCAAATCTGTTAATGGGAGGGGTTCTGCTGCATTGGATCTAACGTCAAAACCAAATTACTTCCATTACACTTGAGTTGGGTTAATTCCCTTGAGGATCCCTTCGTAAGAGTCAGCAGTTGTGTCTCTTCTGGGGAGGTCGAAGGAACAGGGCTTTGTGCATTTGGCTGCTTCTCTCCTCCCAGAGCGGTTGAAGGATGTGGCATATGGAACAAGAGTTGTCCAACTTCGGCCACCTGATGGTGACGTTGATGGTGAAGCAGACCCTCGCAAGGTTCTGAAACTGCAACGTGGAGAGAACCTCTTTGAGCTGCACATCTCTGGGGCAATTCTGTCAGCTAAGGCTGTCAAACTTCTGGGGGATCCAGAACCTCTCACCTTTTGCACCTATGCCTTCTACGACTTTGAGACCCACTGCACGCCTCTGGCTCTGGGCATTCGGCCCCAATACAACTTCACTTCCCAGTATGTGGCCCAGGCTGACCCTTTCTTCATGCGATACTTGCAAGGGGCCACTTCTCGCCTGGACCTGCACGTGGCCTCTGCTGTTGACCACACCACCTTGGCCTCCTGCTGGTTGCATTTTGGCCAAGCGCTGAACAGTGGGGAGCAGGTTCATAGCACAGCAATCTTGCATGGTAAGAACAGCTATGATCCCACCTAACCCACCAAATGAATTTTGATCTATATTAATCGGTCCTTGGAGCCAGGCTTCCATGTACAGGCAGTTCTCAACTTATGGCGGGTGGCTTAGTGATGACAGGCCCCCAAAAGCTATTTATGACCCAATTTAGTAGTTCTGATGTCATCCCCCCTTGCAGTCAACCTGTTACAGCAGCCTGTGATCACGTGACCGTGATTTACAAGTTTTGCTGGATACTGGTGTATACTGGGTTCACTTCACGATTTCAGCTTTTGCTTAACAACCGTGGTGTTTGCTTTACAACTGCCGCAGTTGCTTAATGACCGCCACAAAAAAGATGGTAAGATCCAGTCTGTGTCATGTGGTGACCTGCTTTACAACTGTAGTTCTGAAGCTCGATTACGGTCTTAACCTAAGGACTACTTGTATCCCTACTTACGTAGCTCAGATGGGAGGAACATGCTAAGGGGGCCTCCTTTGTGGTAGCACCTGGAAACTCTCACCCCTTCTCCTTTTTAAGTGAACATGGGAAGGGAGGGTCAGCTTTAGAGCTCAAAAGAGCTGTTTGGGTTGATGTTTTCCCAGCCTGATAAATCTAGACCTGCATATTGCAAATCCCCCAAATTAGCATTAAGGCATTGGTATATCTGAAACTTTACACCTGCTGGATGCCAAGTTGGGAAGCCCTGATAAGGAAGCTCTATAAAATCAAACTCAGCCCATTTTGTACAGTTTGTGTGTTGGCTGACAAAGCCATCAGTTGAAAACATTCTTCTATTTATACCATACTTCCCTTCTGCCCTCTAGGAAGAAAAGAAAGTCGTTTTTCTCCTAAAATAACTCAGTAATGTAGGTTAAGCTGGTGTGAAGCATGGTGGCTGAATGGGAGCTCAAATCTGGGGGGCTCTATCCTTTGTCCCAGTATCAAGATACATGGTGATTGCTCTGGTTAAGCAATTAGGAATTAGTAGCTCCTCCCCCACCTTCTGTCTCTGTCAGGGGCATTTTTGGGTGGGGGGGCATTCAAGAATATCACCCTGCTGGGAACGTCTCAGTCTCACAGGACAAAGAGCAGCAGCATTGCATTTGTTGTTATTGTTATTTTTATTCTGTTCCAATGTGTGCTTTGTCTCTCCGGAAAGTGGCTTTCCCCCCAATTGCATCCCTACCCTTTTCCCTCCAGGTCCCGAGGGTGAGGATTATGGTCTTTTGGAATATTGGGTGAGGCTTCACTTTCCGTTCAAGCAGATTCTGCAGCTGCCTTGCCAGCAAACTCAATCGTTGATGCATCTCTCTGCTGGAGCAGCATCTCCAAGGGTAGCCCCACAGAGCTGGCAACCGCAAGGTGACAGAGTAAGCAGCTGGTCTACTGTTGACCCTAACATCTGTGGTCAGTGTTTAAGCCTTCACAGCTTCTGAGTACAAAATTAGGAGCAAACAAGCCAGAAAGCAAAGCCAGGACCCAATAGGAACCATCTGTGGAAACTCAGTTCAGTCTGCTGAACATTGGACCACTGAAGAGTTTGCAAGTCCCCATAAATATCCTATAGCAATTGAAGGCCTCCTATTCATGAGGCACAAGTAGGTCTCGATTTTAATGAAATGGTTGCGTGGTTGAATTTGCACTACAGGTTGTCCTCCACTTATGACCATTCGTTCAGTGCCCCTTCGAAGTTACAGTATTGTTAAGTACTCAACATGTCTTCAAAGTGATATTTCTGGAAAATAGGGTAATTGGTTCCTGTTTAATGAAAATGAGCAGTGAAAAAAATTAAACATAATTTTAAATCTCTATAATTTTAGAGAGAGAGAAGACAGAGAGATAATGTAAAGGATAAAAAGAATATACTTTAAATGTATGGTTAATAAAGTCACAAAAAAATTATACCACAGATTCAGGCACTTCAACATCTCATCCTATCTTAATGTTGCTGTGACCACGTTCGTGCCATTCAAACATAAGCCTCTTCTTTTTTAAACTTGTACTGTTTTCCCGTGATGGAATCTTCCTTTTCTCCATTTAGCTCACAAAAAAGTTATCATCAGCTAAACCCCAACCACAACTGTGCATACATTAGCATTTTGTCACACTAAACATGACCTGACATCAGTTTACAAATTCACACTACACAGAATATAGCATTGTTCAAACTTGCATAAATTGTGACCTAGTTTTACATGGAATGGCATTCATTTCTCAAGTTATCCAAGTGAATATGGAGGTCTGTGCATACAAGTTATAGGGTTCAATATGAAGCTCATCCTTTCTCAAAGGTTCAAGGTGGATAGCCACATCCCAGAGATGAGTCATGGCAAAGAGACCCTCTCCCCAGTGCATAAACAGTGTCCTCTTCTTTCCTGGGGAGGCTATTAACTGATCTAATATAGTTGTTTTGAGTTAGCATTTGGGGACAGATGTCAAGAGCCCACTTCAGCAGACTTAGCAGAAGGGCCTCCAATTCACCATGTTCTAAAGAGTTGAAAATGCAAAGATGCGCATACCATTTAAAGCAGGAATGGTCAGCCAGCCAGCTACCCAAACATGTCACAGTAAAGCAGTGCACGCTTCAAAGAGTCTTCAGATTTTGGCGGCATATAAATTTAATAAATAATAATAAAAAATGACTCTGAAAACTTATTTCAGAATCATGGGAGCATCAGTGCAGCTCCACTTGAAAGCAGTTACACCTATTGTGTTCAAGCTTTTGCAAGAGCCTGGAAAAAAAAAGACACGGCTGTTCTAATGAGTCACAATAAAGATACAGCTGCTTTAATGAATTAACTCATTAAAACAGCCACATCTTTTTAAAAACCATACATGGAAGCTCAATAAAAACTTCAACTGTTAAAACATTAAGTATCCTATTTCTACAGAGGCCACCCATTTGCGGATCACTAGTGCAATAGTTCTTCCCCTCTCTTCTGTTGTTACCTTGCAGTATTCAAAAGCTTGTTGTTTCTACAGATCAAATGGAGGTCACTGACAAACTGAAAGAATCAGTCTAGGAAAAAAGTACTAGTGTGTCCCTATTCAGGGTCAGAATCTCACTTCTTATTAAAACTTGTAGTTTGAAATAAGTACTGTGAACAGCTTCCCTGCCGCATCACCATCATTCCTTTTTTTCTCCTAGCAGACCGAAGATGTAAGGTGGAATGGGCTGTGCATCCAGATCAAGAACTGTGATAATCTGAGAAGCCGTTGGCTTGGCTTACAGCCCAGCTCTTACGCTATGTACCAGTTCTTCACCTTCCCAGATCATGACACACCCATCATCCCATCCAACGGCAACCCCCATTTTGGAGATGTGCAGATTTTTACTCTGCACATCACTCCTGAGCTGCATCATTATTTGCTTGTGGAGAGTTTGTGGGTGTATGTGTTTGATGATGAGGAAAAGGAACCTGGAACCTATTTGGGCAAGGCCCATATCCCCCTAGTACCATTAGCGCATGGACACAGCATCAAAGGTAAGATCAGTAAAGAAGGATCCTGGGTAGATCTAGCCTTGCTTTCTTGAACTATCTCCTGTGTTAAGCACGTCTTGATCGAGGGCAACAGTCTCCAGTTTGAGGGCTCTCCAGATATGTTGCGACTCCCATCATGCACAACCAGATTGGCCAGGAAAAGGATGGGAGGGATATCTGTGAAGACTCTCACTCGTCCAGGGTAATTGCATCGCAACAAAAGTTTAAAAAACAGGCATCTGGATTGG
>JANHZU010001224.1:93410-104629 GCA_032468055.1 Acrochordus granulatus
CTATCGTTTAATTCTGTCTAATTAATGACTTATTAGTCTTTGATTAGCTGGCTTCTGACACAGCACATATACCAAGTTTGTTTCTGGATCCTGGATCCTGGACTCGACTCCCCTTAATGCCTTTTGCCTCGCCTGAAATGATTGTGTGAAGGGTGGGAAGAGCAAGGAAGCCACTTTGGGAAGTCAGTGGCTCTCAGGCTGGGTCATCGGGTCAGTTGCACGCCAGTTTGGGTGGCGGGGTTTGAAAGGCTACCGCTGCAGTTTGGAAGTCGGACTGTGTCACGAGAGCCTCCAAGCCGCACGTGCCTTCTTGGCAGCCGCATGCCACTCCGTCTTCGGCTTGCCCTCAACTGCGACTTCTGGATCCTTTCCACCAGCGGGACATCCAGCAACCTCATCCTGGACTCAAGCCTTTGCTCTTCGCTGCCCACGCGACAGACTTCGCACCTGTCTCTGGGGAGGTTCCCTTCAATCCGTTTCGGGGCCACAAACCTTCCCGGCCTGCTTCTCCAACCCACGAAGCCCGTTTGAAGTTTCCTTCCGTCCAGCGGGGTACCCGCCGACCCCACCTTAGAGCCGGGGAGAGCCTAGGAACGGCGGCACCGAAGGTTTCTCTTTGCTGGACGCGGCCGAGAGGATGCTCGGCGAGCGATGCGGGAAGGCGGCTGCCGGTCCCGAGCTGGGGCCTCGGTGAAGCCGAGCTGCGGCAGCCGTGAAGCGGGGGAAAGCGGGACGGGAGGACTGGGCATGACTGCTTTGTGCCTTGGGGTCGCTGATTCCGGCTGCAACCAGCCCAGAGCGCGTCCCCGGGCGATGGACGCCCCTCACGAAGGGAAAGATCCGCCCCCCTCCCGCCGAACACAGGCCTCCTTCATCCCCGGACGCGAGGAGGAACGGCGCCCGGGGTGGGAGGAAAGAGGACCCCGTGCCTGCTCTCCGGCTCCCCTCGGCCCTTGCGCGGCCTGACCTGCCAGTTGCTGTAGAGGCGCGTGACGCGGCGGTAATACGCCTCGCGGTCCAGACTCAGCGCCATCGGAGCAGCTCCTCCGTCGCCCCGCCTCCCCGCCCGCTGGCCCGCGCCGCCACCGCCGCCGCGACCTCTCTCCTCGCCGCGACCCCGGAAGTGAAAAGCCCTCGCTGATCTCTTTTGTCGCGAGACTTCCGGCTGTTTCATTCACCTCCCTCAGTGCCTTTACCGGAATATAAACAACCATCCATTTCCACTTCTGTCCCCCCTTCTTTATTGTTTTCTTTTAAAATTTTGTCTATTTATATATATATATATTTACTATTATCATTTGCAATCACACAGGCCGTTATTTTTCCCATCGTTGCGTTCTGAGGCAGCGCGCGCCTCTCCGGGTATCGAGACACGTATGTCCTTAAGGAATAGTGGCCAGACTGCATGATTTAAAAAATAAAGCAAGCAGCGTCGATCAGTTTAGTACTCGCGCGCGTGTTTTTCTGATGGACGATAATGTGAAGGGACTGCGCATGCGCTGAGAGCTGGACCTTCGACGGGCGCCCGCGCTTCCCGGGTTCAGGCTCGCGCGCCGGTCACGTGACCTCGAATGGCGCGAAGGTTTGCGGGTCACGCGACCCCTTTCCGCCTTCTCTAGTCCCTCCTCCCGCCTTAGTTGTTCTGCCGGCGTTTCCCTTCGCTACTGCCAAACGGGCACGTGATCTTGGAAATCAGCAGAGAGGGGACATGCGCATGCGCCTAAGGCTAAGCTCTCGGTTCCTCCGATATAGAGCTAATAAAGTAGCGTCAGATGTAGTCTCCATTTCTGAGGGGGCTGAATGCGTTTTCTTCATGCATTCACAGCTCGAAAGTCAAGACTGGAACTCAAGGTTTCCATTTCCTATTCATCTTGTAGTCTGAACAGTGTGCTACTGTTCTTCATTGTCCGTAACCTACCTTTAAGGGTGAAAGATGGTCTTTGCTTTTGGACATAAAACATCTAGGGGCAAATAAATTCAAAACGTAAACCGATTCTGTAACTCCTTGTTCAGTACCTGTCACTTTCCTTCCCCACATAGATAACTTACAAAGACCGCAGTTTCTTTCCAATATGACGATTGCCCTATTAAGTGATCCCGCAAGCACTTCATCCCAGCACGGGGAAGATTTACTCTAAGTTGTAGCTCTCTGGTTCAGGCCCATTCACTGCCCCGGGACAGCTTGACTCTCACCAGGCGCATGCGCAGAGAACCATCTTTCGGAGCAGACCGTGGATCGTTGGTCCTGGGATGTCTGCCCCGTACGGTCCTCGCTTCTTCCCACAGTTGCTCTTTAACTACTGCGGAGTTTCATGGAGAGAGGTTTGCATCCCACAGCATTTGCAATCGGGGGAGGACTTTACAAGGAACACAACATTGTCACCATAGAGCAGTTGCTACTCAAGCTGGCTTCCCACCCAGGATTTGCGGGGAGAGAAAGAGGAGAAACTTTTTTTTTCTGTAAAAAGAGTACAAAAGAGGAGAAACATCAAGGGCACGAGAGACAAACAGGAGACGAAGTGGGAAGTTAACACCAATAAAAACCACAAAAAACTCTTTTGTTCCAAGAGGCATTCCCTCCTAATCTATCCAGCCGCGATAGCTAAAGAGGATTGGTTCCACAATGAACAAAATCCAAAAAAGTACGAAACATTTCATACTTGTATCCAAAGTTACTTAAGTACAGGTAGTCCTCACTGACTGACTACAATTGGGACTGGCAACTCCATTGCTAATCAATGCGATCGTAAAGTGAAACGTCACATAAATGTCGCTTGCAGGTTCCTCACTGACTTCCCTCGTAGGAAGCTGACTGTGAAGGTCACCAATGGCGATTGTGTGATTGTAGGATGCTGTGGCCCTTGTAAATGCAAGCCGGATGCCAAGTGCTTGAACTGTAATCACATGGCTGTGGGGACGCTGGGATGGCTGCAACTTCAAGGACTGGTTATAAGTCTCCATTTTCAGTGCTGTTGTAACTTCAAACTATCAGTTAATGAGTGGTTGGTAAGTGAGGACTACCAGTAAGTTTGAGTCTGTTGAAAAGTGATACCAGTGCTTAATTACTACCAGTTAATAAGAGGAGGAAAGAAAAATGGTTCTCCAGCAAATTACAATTCCAAAGGACAAGCTTGTTATTTGCTAGGAATTGGGATCACACCACTACTTAAATTGCCTCTAAAATTCATAAAATCATAGGGCTGGAAGAAACCTTGGAGGACTTAAGAGTCCAACCCCCTCCCATTCCTTTTGTAGAAATGGCAATTTTTTTCACAAAAAGGAAATGAAGTCCAGTCCTTTCTAAGATAAAAAGAAAATGAAATCCAGTTGCCATGATTAAATCTGCAGACGTCTGCTTGAATAACTGAGAAATACATTTTGGGGGAAAAACCCTGAAGAGTTGATGCAAGAATATGAAAGGACAGCAAGAAAGGAGGAGGCAGGCAATTTAATCCTCACAACTTTTTGCCTTCTCTTATCCCCCTTTTGTCCACCTACGACGCATACGGGATTCCTTGACTAACATTTTTCTTAGACTGAAGAAGCTGCTTGGATGAGCAGCGAAACATTTCTAAGATAGAAAGAAAATGATGTCCAGTTGCCATGACTAAACCGACAACTTTTCCCTGGATGACAGAGAAATTTTCACCTACGTATTTTTTTCACAAATGCTGTCCAGCTTGGGATGGAGATGCCTTTAAACCTTATCACCAAAAACAAAAACTTAGAGCCTGCCTTCAAAGCCTCTTTTGTAAGAAGCTAAAACCAACTTTTGAAAGCCAGAATGATTCTGGTGGTTGTCTGGAATTTTGCAACCCATTTGTAGTAACCCAGACCAGGAGTAAGTGGTTGTATAAATAGACAGTGATGAAACAGTTATTAATACATAACCAAGAAGCTAGTGTTGAAGCAAATCTTGTGCTTATTTAGTTAGAAGTCAAGTTATGCCAAAGGTGGCAGATCTTACTCCCAGCTGAGTACTGTACTTAAGAGGACGGAGGCTTCAATGAAGTAGGTCATTTCTAGATGGGGAGAGTACAGCTAAAATTGATTGCACACTTTATAACACTTCCTTCCTATTGATTACACTTACTAACATTGTTACATATTATCTTAAACTGTTGTCTTGCAAATACTGAGACAAATTCTGTATCGGAGTCAAACTCCTCGCATGTCTAACCTTGTTTGTTGGCCAATAAAAGTATTTGAGAATCTGAGTCCCATTTTCTGAGCACAAAAGCTACTTCCCATGGAAGTTACCAGCTCTAAACGTCTACTCCAAAGCCAAACTTTCCCAAGAGAGCACCCACCAGAGGTACTGGACGACAAATGCCATGCAACCTTGTAATTAAAAATGGGAATTGGAGTGACATTTCTGGAAAGCACCAAAGTGAGAAATAAATGTTCTATAGAATAGTCTATCAAATTCCAAGGCTGCTTAATAATTAACTCCATGTTGATCCTAGGAAGCGTTAATACGTTAAAAATAGATTCGTAACAAACATTAATCATGTTTGGTTTCTCATAAACACTCACTGTGAATGTATCCAGACCTTGTAATAACCAGAGTCCCTCAAGAGAAAGGAAAGAACTCCTGAATGAAGAAACCTGCCATGTAATTAACCCGAGCTCAGATCCCTCTGGATATCTGCCAAGTTTAAAGAGTGCTGGTCTTGGTGTGCTGTCTTCCTGAGGTTGACTGAACCCCAAGTGACATGACAGTACCAAATTGCCCATCTGCCTTCCTCCACCTTCCTCCTCTCATTGCCACTCTTAAATATCTAATGGGAAGGAGACCCGAAAAAAGAGATGCAGACCCCCAGTTCTCAGTATTATTTTTTGTTTATGCAACTAACATAGCACCACAAAAGAGCAGGGGGGGGTCATCAAATTTTGTGCATTTTGTTCCTTTTATTAAAAAAAAACAAAAGAAAAAAAAAGAATCCAGCTACAGGAAGCTCTATCTTTTCTTCTCCCTCAGCCCCCTGCCACCCGAAAAACCCGCCCTCTGACTTCATTCCCTCACAATTCTTTCCCACAGCCTCGGCCATATTACACAAGACATATTACATATTTATAAATATAAACCCTACCCACACAGAGACAGGGGTATGGAGGGAAAGGTGTCCTCCCCACCTTCCTTTTGCACTTATATTACAGCATGTGAACCGGGAGAGGGTGGTGGTGAACGGAGCCGGCTGTGGGGAGAGCCAAAGAAGAGAAAAGGAGTTGCTACCTATTGTCCAGATCGTCTTAGCTTGACGGGGAGTAGGAGAGCTGGGTGGTTTTGCTGCCTCGACCCTGCAGCCACAGAGACAGTTCTCAGGTGGTAACAGGGAGAGAGGCAGGATTTGCTCACCTGACCATCAGCCACCTTTTACGTTTTTTTTCCTTTTAAAAAATAAGCCGCACATGAGCACCCTTTGAGGCAAGTAGTTTTCCATCCAACCTTTGCTGGGTTTGAAGGCCCTGCTTTGTCCTCTTAACGACCAACAGGGGACAAAGGGAACTGCCTACCATGGGCCCGAATGGGCACTGAGTCTCTGGCCTTTCAAATTCAGTGTCCTGGGGACAGCAAGCCCTGTTTGAATCCATCCATCTGCCCTTAGGCCCAAAGTTCAGTCGTCCCCCTCCTCGTCCCCTTCGTCGCTGGAGTCAGAGTTGGCGGGCATCATTGGGTCGTCGTCGAGCAAGGAAAAGTCCCGTTCTGAGCTGGCATAGCCCTGAGACAGGTCATCCATCTCATCTTCCTCCTCATCCTCGTTCACAGGCTGTGGATGGCCCAGATGCAAGGGTGCGGCAGCGTAGCCAGCATGGCCTAGTCCCGGGTGGAGAAGGGTGGCAGAGGATGTGGCAGCAGTGGCAGCAGCGGCTGCGGTAGGGAACGGCATGTATTGCAAGGCAGAGCCATGGGCTGGGGTGGTTTGGAAGTGGGCATGGTGCAGAGAGAGAGGTCCTGTGGCTCCTAATTGGACCCGGCCGGCCCCCATTAGAGCCATCATATTGGAAAACTCCATTGGGGTCTGGCGGCCTCGTTTCTGTGCATTCTCAGCCCCCACTGGTCCTGGAAGGAGGCGATTCATTGTTGGATCCGGAAGAAAACCCTGAAGAGAAGCAGAGAATAATTAGGCCACGCTGGCACCCCCGTGGCTGACCTCGTTAGTTGCTCCCCCAATTAATGGGCTCACTCTGTGTACTGGCAGTGACCCAGTCAAGGGGATGTAGCCAGTTTATTTTTTTTTTGAAAAAAGGGAAAATTAATACAGGTAGTCCTTAACTTATGATCATTTATTTAATGATTGTTCAAAATTATAACAGCATTGAAAAAAGTGACTTCTGACCGGTCCTCACACAACTGTCACAGCATCCTCGCAGTCAAATGAACAAAATTCAGGCACTTGGTAAGTGACATATATTTGATGGTTGCAGCATCCCAGGTCATGTGATTGCCATTTGTGACTTTCCAGGCGGCTTCTGACAAGCAAAGTCAATGGGGGAAGCTGGATTTGCTCAACAATTGTAGCAAAAAAGGGTGGTAAAATCAGTTGCGACTCACTTAACTACACTGCTTAGCAACGGGACATCTGGTCCCAATTATAGTCATAAGTTAGGGGTTACCTGTAGTGATAGAACTGTGTTGATACCACCAGTGATGGGGAATGGGGATTTATCCACTGCTTTTCTCCCCCCCCCAAAATAACTCTTTGTGTGTGGGTATGAAAACTAAAACAATGTCTGAGATCGAGTTCTTAAAGCATTTTTACAAATCATTGAAAAATTGAAACCATCAGTGATCTTCTATATTGAAATACTAAGGAGGTTGAAGTATCTCCTATTTAATTACCTTTTTGCCATTAGCAGAAATACCAGCTACCTGCATCCTTTCCAGCCCCACCAGACAGTTTGGCTCTATCGGAACAGGTTTTGGGAACCGGGGCCATCTGTGCTTCCGGCGCTCCTCCATGTACTAAGGGGAAGGGGGAAAATAGGCCAGAGTTAGATGCTGCTTAGCGAGTCCAACAGCTCTGTATTGCATACATTTTATAAGCTCATCCTCTCTTCTAAAAGCTTTTAACATCTTTTCTGTCAACTCCAGCAGTAGGAAGGAGGACCCATTCCCTGGAATTCCAAAAGTATATAAATTCCAGGAACTACTAAGACTATAATTTCATGACTCCTACTTTCTCTGTGCTCTTTCATATTACCTTCTTACTACTGCCATGAACTGCTTCTCTTTCTTTCTCTCCTCTGGCTACGCTACACCCTTTTCCCTGAAGCAACTGATCTCCACCCCAAGTTAATTGTGTAGGCATTCTGCTTCTTCCCAGCAATACTAGGACAGAAGGAAAGAAAAGGATTTAGCTTTGATCTTGGAATTGCTATGTATGTGCTCATCGAGACTTGCTGATTGTTTTGGAAGTGAAGGTTTTAGTTAAGTAGCATGAGTGAGTGATACTACAACACTCCCACACAGGAGAAAATAAAGGGAGAGGAGAGCAAAGAGGATTGAGAATCATTTCTGTTGTTCCCTCCCTCTGGTCTAGAGGGTTTTAATCATCTCCTGGAGACTGTGTGGGTTATATTCTTAGCCAGAACACTGATTTCTTGAGACTAGGACAAGCAGTTGCAATTAGAAGGAAGCTTCTGAGGTCTCTCTCAGAAGTGAAGTGGTTATATAGACAACTTGTGGCCCTTTGAAAGATTTGGCTTAGGATAGATCAGACACTAGACTTGAAGTCACCAAGTTTGATTTCAACTATTTCAGCCTGGGAGCCTAAGAGTCCCTGGGAAGATAACATTGCAGGATATCTTCTTAGAGGAAGGGCAGGATGATAACAGCAGGTTACAACATCTTGAGTCAGAGAGCAGAGAGAGAAATTATATCTGTTGATGGAAAGGACAGGTTTTGAAAAGGGAAGGGCAGAGGACCAGCACCTGTCTGCGAGTAGGGAAGAAAGACATGTAGCTGAACACATGCTTACAGCCAGGAAGCGAGGATCTACAGCATACTCAGGGTGGGCCTGCAGCCACACCTCGAGGTCAGCCCGGCGAGGAGCTGCATCACCCACCAGCAGTGTCCCATCAGTCTTATTCACAACTGGGATATGAGCCTCTAGATCAATATCTGGGCCTCTCAGTGCTTCCAGACACTGCAGCTCCAGCTGAGATACCAAAAGAAAGAAAAGAAGCTGAAAAATAAGCATCTCCAACATAGTTCTTCCACTCTCTCCTTGCAGCTTCAATGGTACAGACTTGTTCCCTACCACTGGTTGATTGATTGGATTTAGATGGCCATCCATCTCAAATACTGACTGCGCAGCTAGCAATTGCTTACCTCTACCATTTTCTTGTTACTTTTCTTCTGGGTGAGAGCAGGCCGATCCCGAATGGTGCCATTTGGGACCAGCTTGTGCTTTTGGAAAGTCAGTTTGATTCCTTCTTCCTAGAAAAATGCATGGGAGAGTTAGGATCCTGCAGCCCCACTCCATCTCACTGCAAACAGCTTTAAAAGCTTCCCTGGATTGGGTTGTTGGAATTCAGGAAGAAATAACTTAAATTGGCAGCACAAAAGTCTACTGATTATCTGCAGAGTGATCTAAGCTTCTAGGCAGGATTGGAGGAAAGGGTGGTGTGGGCAGTTAGGGGCCGTAGCGGATTCTATTTCCATCTTTTGTCTCTTCCCACCAAATGAACTGGAAATGGCCTGCAAAATGGTGATTACAGGCTATCAGGAACTGGGCAAGAGGTTAAGGGTGGAATAAGGAACAAGAGGCTGCTCTTCAAAATTGCCCACCATGGAAATCTGGCCGTTTTGCTGCTTTATTGGCAATTAAAATCTTGGAGGCTGCATTGATTTATGAATTCTCCATTATACAGTCATTCACTTTGCACAGGGACTCGGTTCTCTCAGTGCGGGATTGATGCTGTTCTCCCACACTCATCTTCAACTCACATCTTTAATCTGCACGGTAAACTCCTTCTCTTGGCTGCTGTGTCGGAGACGAGTGAAAGAAGTTGTGCCTTCTTCTTGTGATGCCAGAGGGCAGATGTGAGGGATGGGAGAGGTGGTATATTCTCCATGCAAGCGAGGCAGCCCTTCTCCCTGGCCAACACAGGGCACTACTTGACCCTGCTGTGGGGAAGGCCACTTTCCAGATAGCACAGCCTGGCATACCAGGTCGATGCGGTTGATGAGTACACGGTCCTGCAAAACCAAGAGAAAGTGATATTAGCCTGGGCAAAAGACCCCATTCATCATCATCTGCAAGATGCTTTCAAACTCAATCAATCCACATTTTTCCATTTTGGAATGAAGAATCTCCAATAGTTCTCAACTTCTTTCTAGCTCTTAACACTTTTTCTGTCAAAAAGTTTAAGTTTTTTATGTCATGGACTGGGAATGCTGTACCTTCTAAGCATTCCCACTGGGTAAGCATTTCCCCCTCATCCTTAATTTAAAAGAAAAATCACCAAACTTTCAGATTTTTTCACAGTTGAAAGACCTCACAAAAATATTAGGAGTAACCCCACAAACTGTCATAATTTGATGTTACAATTTCTATTGTGTGAAATCATAAAAGAGCAGAAAAATGTTGGTTATCCTTGACTTTCATAAATAAGGGAAATCAGTTTATGTGGCACAGTTAAAATCAGTTCCAGAGATTAACAATAATTACTAAGAACAGAGGTCCAAAGGATACAAAAATTGTGATCTCTGTTATGGATTTATTTTTCACTTTTTAGTTGAGGCACTGTTATTTTCTAATGCAATCACTTCAAATCTATATTCAAATATATTTTTATTCAAATATCTATCTTCAAATCACTATCAAAGCTATACTTCAAATCTAAAATATCTCCAAACTGGGTGAGAATAAAGGAAGAGTATTGCCATCAGTTTTATTATCTTTTTTGCATGAGGGATATCAATTATAAGGCTATGCACACTTTGAAATATTACTTGGTGCTTCAAAACTGTTGATGCAACTCTTCCTTGACATTAAAGCTGTCTTTTTTTTCAGGCTTCTCCTTGAGCCTGGAAAGAGAAACTACTGCTTTACGTAAAGAAAACCTCTCATTCAAGTTAAGATATCTCTTAAAGTAACTGCATCTTTTTCCCCTGACTCACACAGACATCTGAAAAAGAAGGCAGTTGCTTTAAATAGTATGAGGTCTGAAGCACTTTTGTATAATTTTCGAAGTATGCAGAGACCTAATAAATTGGGTTAATCCTGTTTAAATGATGGACCCAAACAAACCACAATACAGTGGAACCTCCAATTGCGAGCACCTCAGTTTACGAGGTTTTCACAAGACGAGCAAAAATTTTCAATAAAATTTAATTCGGTTAACGACCGAAAACTCGCAAGACAAGCAAGCTTCGCACGATAACCTACGCGTCATCAGTCAGCACGCTCTGTATTTCTTGTTCAGGCAGCATCCGCGTGAGAGTTCTGTTGGTGCTGCCACGTGCATTTTACTCCATTACTGTCCATGTGCTGTACTGTGAGCACGTGTGTGTGCGGGAAGCCCCATGATGAAGTGCGAAAAGAAAGGCGATAAGAAGGCGGCGATGATTACGGTAGACCTGAAGAAGGAAATCATCGAGAGGCACGAAAGAGGTGTGCGCGTGACTGACCTTGCAAGAATGTACAGCAAGTCGACGTCGACGATTTGCACCATCCTGAAGAAGAAAGAAAAGATAAAGGGGCTAGATCCAGCAATAGGAGTCACCAGAATAACCGAGCAATGCCCACGTGTTCTAGAAGACGTAGAAAAGTTGCTTCTCGTGTGGGTCAACGAGAGGCAATTAGCAGGTGATGCTGTGACCGAGAACATGATCTGCGAGAAGGCAAGGGCGTCGTATGCCGATCTTATAACAAAGTCGCCAGGTACGACGACAGAAGCAGCAGCAGATTTCAAGGCGAGCCGGGGACGGTTCGATTAGTTTAAGAGGAGAAGTGGCATCCAAAGTGTTCTGAGGCATGGAGAGGCAGCGAGCTCAGATGCTAATGCAGCGGAGGCATTCGCTGCAGAGCCTGGAAATCTTGTGATTTCTGAAGGTTATCTGCCGCAGCAAATTTTTAACTGCAATGAGACGGATGTCTTCTGGAAAAAGATGCCAAAGAGGACCTACATTACAGCAGATGTGACTGCAGTGCCTGGTCCCAAGCCCGTCTCACCCTCTTGTTCTGTGCCAATGCCAGCGGGGATTCGAA